>APFE031066474.1:137414-174362 GCA_000404065.3 Pinus taeda
TTACCATAATTATTGTTAAAGTGTATAATGGTTGCCTCATATTTGTATTTGCATTGATTACATGATTATTATATGTAGTCATCTTTTATATTAATTATTTTAATGCATCATATATATGGTTTTGTGTAGTAAATTTATTTTTATGTTAAATTTTAATAGTTAAATTTAGATATTATATTTGTATTTGCATTGATTACATGATTATTATATGTAGTCATCTTTTATATTAATTATTTTAATGCATCATATATATGGTTTTGTGTAGTAAATTTATTTTTATGTTAAATTTTAATAGTTAAATTTAGATATTGTCTCTTGACATTAGATATTTTTTATAAATTTTTATTTTATTCTTTTAGATCCATTAAAATTTGTTATTTGAGTCAATGTTTCCAATTAACACGTGTGGTTGATCAATATAAATAAGTAAAATAAATTATTAAATTGTGATTTTTTAATTTCTACTTAGTTAAATATTATATATAAATATCACTTGTGGTTATAATATACCAAATCATTCATTTTTAGTTTCTAAATGTGATTATGTTAAAATAACTTTTAAAAAATGTTATCACCCATGGTTAGAACTTACCAAACCATTCTTTTTTAGTCCCTATATTTGTTTATGTTAAAATAACTTTTGAAAAAATGTTATCTCCAATAGTTTTGTTATATTCCATGTTTTTGTACTTTATATTTATTTAATTTGCTAGTTTTTTCACATGGTTTTGTTAGATTCCATGGTTCTGTACTTAATATTTATTTAATTTATTAGTTTTTTCCCATGGTTTTTGTCCATGGTATTTTTTTGCAATGTAGCCTATTCAAAGACTAATAACTAAAGCAACCTAGATCCATTTTAACTATGGATCAAGCGTTGAGAGGATTAAATTTCTTCACTTAAAGAGGTTTGTAGAGAGAGAGAGAGAGAGAGATTTGATCTCTCTGGATATGAGAGAGAAATATACCTAAGTTGGTTATTTATAAATGGAGAGGAGTATTTTCTTGTAGTAGTACTCCTATTTGTTTTGTATTTAAAATTTATTAAATGATGGATTTATATTTTGTATTTATATTTTTGAGATTTGTTTATTTTTATAAATTTACATTATTTCTAACACTATTTTTATGTAATTATGAAACTTTCCATATTTATCATAGTTGCAATTATGTTTGTATTATAGACATGTTAATCAATAGCTTGTTGCTCTGAATCTTTATTATTTTGATCTCTCTGTATGAGAGAGAGAGAGATGTGATCTCTCTAGATGCTCGAGAGAGAGAGAGAGAGAGAGATATACACTGGTTTTTTTATAAATGAAGAGGAGTATTTTCTTGTACTAGTACTCCTATTTGTTTTGTATTTAAAATTTATTAAATGATGGATTTCTATTTTGTGCGTTTATTTTTGAGACTTGTTTATTTTTATAGATTTACAATTATTTCTATAGTTATTTTTATGTAATTATAAAACTTTCCATATTTATCATAGTTGAAATTATGTTCGTATTATTACCTAACATAATCTCTCTTATCACCGATGAAAAAAGTATTTATGGGATAAAAAACTATTTAATGGCCGCTATGGATAAAGATAATTATTGTTTTTCTATATATTAAATTATGTTTTTGGTTTTATGAATATTTTAATATTATAGATACTGTAATAGTTGATAAAAGTTTCTATAGGATGGCTTTTATAAAAATCCTTTCCACCATTTGAAAAAGTTGTAAACACCCATGCGCAAAAGAAAAAATTTGTGTCCAATGTTATATATAAAATAAATAAATTAATGAGAAAATTAACTAAATTATTTAAACTACTAGGTTTATAAAATATATATAGATCCCTCTATATACATTAATACATTTATAAAATATATATAAAACCTATACATTACAATTTATAATTTTATAAAAAATGCACATTTTAAATATTAGATTTACAATCACTAAAGTCCACCTGTTCAATAAAAGCAACACGAAAATAACAAAAAAAAATTAATGGCTACAATTAAAAAAATAGCATAAGTTTAACTAATAAAATTCCTAAATAGTCCACGTTGCTAAAGATATACGGTTGACTTCTAACCATAGACTATGAAAATGCCTTCAAAAACTATCCAGAAAACCAAACTCTGCTTTTTATGATTCATGTCGAAGTCCAATTAGGAAGAGACCCATATTGCAAATGAACCAAATTAATGTTTTCCAGAAAATAGTTTAGAAAAACGAACCGTTTTTGGAAACATCCGTTTTTGGTACCGTTCCATTTTTTATATGGTTTTCTTCAGAAATGAAGACTTTTGTTCTGTTTCTCGTAATAGAGCTTGAAATTGAGATTTTAGATTAAGAACTATCGGGAAATGAAAAGAGAGAAAGAAAATCTTTTGGTGTTGCATTGAAATGAGGGAGGGTAGGGAGTTACCTTGAGAAGTCTACGTTGTTGTTTTTTCTTGTTGTTTTCCCCATTGGGTTTTGCGGATTTTTGTAATTTCTGGTGTGGTATATTGCCAAACTACTATAAGTATAAGAGATCAGCGTATATTTAATTTAAATTTCATTGTCAATATAGTAATTGTGGGGCTAGTTTATTTTAAGCTAAATTTTTGAAGAAACAAAAACCAAATAACCTAATTTTAGGTGAAAAAGTTGGTAGATTGTTTCAAGCAATTGAAATCGAGGAAGGAATTAAAGGAGAGAAATGGTCCCTGTGCAAGTATTTTCTTGGGCTTTGAAAGAACACTAAGGCTTCTTATCCTTTCATCATGGTAAAAATTTGCCAAGTGAAAATAGATCCATGTTTTGTGAGCAAGCCATCGAATAGATCCTCCTCAATCTTATCTCTCAATGCATCAAAATTCAACCATGAAACAATAACTACCAACTAATGCGAGTGAATCACTGCAATGTTTCATGTGAAAATATAAAACAAATTTTCCAATCAATTCTAAGAATGGAAATCGATGTAGAAACCCTAAAAATCCATCTAGCGACCAATACCTATTTCCATATATTTCCATATAGCCAGAGAGATTGTACCAAGCCCATGGTCTTTCCTTTTTTTTTCAACTACCATTTCCTTTTTTTTTAAACTACTCAACATTCATTCGAATACACTAAGGCATGGAAGAAAACTTGTTTTGGTCTTTCCCTTTTTTATCAACTACTCAAGGTTCATTTTAATACACTAAGGCAGGGAAGAAAACAAGACATAATGGTATTTCTTTTTTTATCAACTACTCAATATTCATTAGAATCCACTAAGGTGGGGAAGAAAACACGAAAGAATGGTCTTTCCTTTTTTTTCAACTACTCGACATTCATTCGAATACACTAAGGTGGGGAAGAAAACATGACATAAATTAAATTTTTTATTTGGATGATGGTTAAATTTTTTAATTATAATTATTGTTTTTTATAAATTTAAAAACATTATATTTTATGAATATATCAAAATGTATGGAATGTATATTTTCTTATCTTATTGTATACTCATTTCAAAAAATTATATTTTTTATTTTTTCAAAAATTACAAAATAATTAACCATGTTGTAAGTTTGTAATTTAAACAACTTCAGATTTGGATTTTATATAGTTTAAACAAAAAAACTATAAATATTTTTTATTAATGTTTAATTATCTAATACTAATATTATGGGTTGCCATGTTATAGAACAAATGAGATTTGGTTTTATAATTATTATGTCAAACTTTAAAGCTAAAAATTAACTTTTAACAATGCAATATTTTATAACCAATTTGGATGTAGTTCATTGCTATGGTAGTAAAAAATGAATCTCATGAGTTCTGAGTTCGCATAAATCCTCTGTAATCAATTTGGTTGTAGTTCATTTTGATGGTAGTAAGAAATGAATCTCATGATCCTGGTCCCACCCACACATTGGTATAGCTCCACCCAAGGAACCATTGATCTTTCTCCATGAATCAATAATAATTTACCAAGAAGCACCATAATGTATGGAATTTCTATTTCCCACAATTGAAAAGGAACCATAAATCCTTCTACATGAGAAATTTTCTTCTATATTGTTGAACTAACCATGGCAAGACCTTCATCTGGAAACAAGAATTTCTTAAACCCTTGTCCCCCTATCATAATATATCTTAGAACCTATCATGCCAGAGTGTAGTATCCCTAGTAAGCATATAGGAGTGTAGGGGAACACAACGTCAAAGTTAATGGGAACATAAGGGGAAAGGTTTGTGTATCTAAGAGGGATACCTCGATTACATAGATGTGGTTTTCTAAGCTTTTGCATTAATCAAATGTATATTTGAGGGTGAATTCAGCCATAAAAAAATGCTTGACTAAATTTTCATACACAAGGGTTGATTCTACTTCAAATTTTGATACTTTGTGTTTACTCACTTTAATGTCATTACATATAACTAATAATTTGTAAGTCCTTGTCTCATTTGATGTCATTTTATTTCAATTGTGAAGTGACTAAGCCTTGAACCCCAAATCCTCATAGCTAAGATTTAAAAAGTATGCATTGCCTCATTTCCTCTCATTTTACTTCAGTTAAATGGAGCAACTATGCCTTAGCGGCAAACCCACACAACTAATCTTTGCACGCTATAGAATCCTCTCTCTCCCTGGTATTGCACTTGGTTTAGATATACTTTTCTTAGAAGGGAAGCAATGTCTCACTAAATAGCTTACATCTTGACTTATCATCTAATCCCATTATATTTTCCAAGCATTTCAGACATTAATACATTTTCAAAATTCAATTTCACACTCATTTGATGTAATCACCATGTTCCATCAATTTCAGGTAAACTCTACAAAAAAATGTAAGTAATTATTTTGATTTTTTTCATTGATTCTATATTAGCAAGTGTGAAAATTGCAGATGCATCTTTATTTTTAAAGTACAATCATCCAAGAAAAGTCATCAAAGACTAAAGATAGGTTAAAACTTTTATGGAGTGAAAAATATTGTTGGCATCCTCCAGAATAACACTACTTTCAGAAGCTAGGTTTAGATTTTACCACAAATGCAAGAACCAATGTGAGAATCTTATTTTAAAGTTTTTATAACATGATATATTACAAAAAAAATGAAGAAGCACACGATACAAATTTTTTTGTATCTAGTATCATTCTAGATAGCCAAAAGTACCCGTTTGGCTATCTATGACATGAGTAAGAATTGCTACCCACCTACTTTCAAAATCATCATGGACATTTATAGATTAAAAAAGGAATTGATTAGGCTACCTATGACTAAATAAGAGTTATTCCCCACCTTTCCAAACTATCATGTACATTTAAGCTGTCAGATTTTATCAACATCCTTTCTATGCTGCAACACGTTACAACTTTTCATTATATTTGTATATTATATGAGTTGATGTACTTGTAAGGTGCATAAATTCCAAAATAGTTTTCCAAATACGCATGTTTCCACTAAATTAATTGTTTAAGTAAGAGACACATTTTATTGTAGGAGGCATGCATCAATCAAACACTACTCTACTCATAGTTTACAAACCCAACCAATTTTTCATGCACAAACACATTCAAGGCTAATGCACAATAAAACACAATGCTCAAAAAAATATTCTTCATCAAACATCTACCAATGCATAAACAATAATGAAACAAGAGACACATTGAATATCTGATCAACTAGGGCCAAAAACTCTCCAACATGAGAGGAAAACCCAAATGAGATCTTCTTCTTATATAGACTTCATATGAGAAATACCAAGACCCTAGCCTAGACCCTTGACTCAGTGACCTCTCCAAGGCCAAGTCACAAGCCTCCTTGATTCAACTTGCTTCTTTTTCCTTGAGTTAATGATGATCAATCTTCTTCCTTCAATAAATTGACTATCCTTCAAATTCTTGTTCCATGGATTAGATATGTAGTTCTTGGCCCTCTTGCATAAACCCTAGAACGTGTGGTTGACCAACCTTTTGAACATTGATCTTCATTGCTTGGATGGTATGAACTCTTATTATAATTTAGCATGTAACCTTTCTTATCTTCTTCCTTGATTCTACTTCTTGGACAAAAGCAATATCTTTGACCTTTTTTGCAGTAGATAGTTCTTCCTTCCTTCACACATGTGGATCTATTAGCCCTAAAACGAACCCATAAACAACACCAAAATCTTCTCCCTTTGTTCCCTTCTCTTGGTTATTTATCTTTGCACTTCTTATTACAGACAGACTTAACCAAATTTTCTTGTCCACAAATGGAGGATGAGCTTCCCTATATATAGTGTTTCATCAAATAAAAACACGTGCTAGGAAGTGTTAAGGAGTGATAGGGGAAGACAAGGGAGTAATAGGTGAAAATAATTCATGCAAATGAACGATTAAGGTTTCATGACAGGAAGTGTTAGTGAGTTCCAGGTGTGATAAGGAGGGAGTGATAAGGTATTCTAGGCAGTGTTAAGGCATGTTAGAAGCCAGTGAAACATGCCAAGATGTGTCAGGTGCTAGGGTTTTCCAATGCATGCGAAGGCGTGTTATGGAGTGCCAAGGAAGCATAATGGAGAACTAGTTTTAAATGCATGGAAATGAATGACTAAGAGTGTGTGACAAGGAGTGTCAACGAGTTATAGGTGTGCTAAGGAGGGGATGACAAGGTATGTTAGGTGGTGCTAAGAAATTGTAAAGTGTTGGGGAAACATGCTATGGTATGCCAATGCATGTCAAGGTGTTCCAATACGTGTCAATGAATGTTAGGGAGTGTGACTTAAACACAAAGAAAAACTAGTTCAAAATGCATGGAAATGAACAAATAAGAGTGTATGATAGGGCATTTCAATGAATTCCAAGTGCTTTCAGGAGGGAGGGACAAAGTGATATGCTAGGTAGTTCCAAGGCATGCAAGAGTGCCATGACATGTTAAGGAGTGGTATAGTATGATACGGAGTGCTAAAGCATGCCATGAAATGCAGGGAATGCCAACATGTGCCACATAGTGCCAAGGAATTGTTAGACATGCCAGGTGCTATGACATTTCAACATGTAGACTATGTTGCTTACTTGTTTTATGGCCATGGTTAGATGTGAGCCTTGACCTGGTAACTTCTTAAGTGGGATGAGATAAGACTAGGCATGAGTAGCCTAAGATGAGTTATAGGCCATTCTTAGGTGAACAAGGGATAGTATAGTTGTAGTAACTGTAACTTGGTCAAGATGTTGTAGTCGAGGTAGGACTTGGTTGGTTCCCAAGTCTTAAAACCAATAAGGGTAGTTATGAGGGCATGATAACGAAGGAGTGCTAGGGCATGCCAAGGAATGAAAAGGCATGATAACATATGTGAGATGATGTCAATGCATGTCGAGGAGTGTTGGGGAGTGTGAGGGCATCACAAGGGAGAACTATGTCAAAGTGCATGCAAACAAATGAATAAGAGTGTCTTCCAAGTGTCCCAAGGATGAAGTGTATTAGGATAACTTCATAATAGTACTTGCAATAGGTAAGCCTACGATTACGATAAGGGGATGGAAAAAGAAATTTTAGACAAAGGGAGATTTTTGTCTAGGAACAACATTATTTTTTAAATGACTTGGTTGGGTTCCCAAGTCACAAAAAAAGTAAGGCTATCTATGAGGGCATGATGGCTAGGGAGTTCCAAGGTGTGCAAGGAATGCCAGGAAGTGATAACACATGGTAGAAAGTTCCAAGGCTTGTTATTCATTCAAGGACATGCTAAGTGCTAAGGCATGCCAGGAGGTGTTAGGTGCTAGGGTGTGGTACCAATGCATGCTAGGGAGTTCTAGGGAAGCACAAGGGAGGACTACTTTCAATTGCATGTAAATGAATGAATAAGAGTGTGTGATAGGGAGTGTTAGCAGGTTCTTGGTGTGCTAAGGAGGAATTGACAAGATATGTTAGGTAGTGCCAGGGAAACACAAGGAAGGACTAGCTTCAATTGCATGGAAATGAATGAATAATAGTGTATGATAGGGAGTGCTAGAAAGTTATTGGTGTGCTAAGGAGGAATCTCGGACAAATTTTGGGAGGGTTTGGAGAAAATTTTGTGTTTTCGTTCAGACTTGCAATTTTTTGTCAATTTTCTGTCTATGAGCGCAGCGAGATGACGTTGTGCTTCTTCCTTAGGGCTCCAAAAGATGTAAAATCAGCATTTTTGGAAAGTATATGACCCCATATCAAACCCAATTTTCCCACTTTCCTGGTCTGGGGCTCAGGTTTTCAAAAATTTGCAAAACAAAGAGGCCAAAAATCACCTTTCTTCCCGTCTCTTTCAATTTCGTTGGGCACCTGGAGACATCTTGGGAGAATGGCCATATCTCAGCCAAAAATGGGTCATTTTGAGTGAACAAATACTCTAAAGGCATCTACACATTTCTAGAAAAGGCTTCCAATATGGATTTGGACTTCAGAAAGGCACCCAAAAATTGCCTCCAATAGCTCGTTGTACACCTGGAAATTTCTAAGATTTTTGTAAAATTTTCACTGTGTAATTTTTTGTAATTCCCAGTTTGAATTTGGTAAAAGACAAAGGGGTGAAGTAGATGAATGTGACGGGTAAAAGTAAATGTAAATAATGGGTGGTTAGTATTTATAAGCCGTTTTGATGTAAATTTGACCTCATTTATGAGAGAGGTTAGAGTCAAAGCTAATTGTAGAAGTCGTTTTTAACTTCCTTACACATTAGGGTTTGGTTAGAACACCTCATAGAACAGTTCCTAGAGTCATTGATTCGACCTGTGAGAGCGGGGAGATGTTGTTTTGGTATTTATGTATCGGTTTCTCAATGATAGAATGGGTTGGATTTCAGAGGAGAGAATTATTGTAGCTTGTACTTGGACATTTTTTGGAAATCAAAGGACAGAAATGCAACTATTATCTAAGAATTCATGTGCAGTAAGTTTTTGATGTTATTTTTTCTCTGTTATAGCTTTATATGAAAGATATTAATCTTCTATTTCCATTCATCAATTATTAAATGGTTTTCCTTACATTTTATAAACAAAATTATTTTCATAAAGCTTGGTTTTGATGGAAAAATCATTATGTGTTACTTTATTTCTTGCTTAATGAATTCATGTTTCATGTTCATTAAGACCTTTCACTTCTTCTAAATACTACACTACATCGACAAACTCTAAGACCCATCACAAAAGTAACGCTAACTTGCTCCTTTTTATATTTTTTTTGTAACCCTTTGATCCTCTCACCTAGCTACCTGGTTTGTCTCCCTTATCCAACAACAAAACCCTAAGTTTTCCAAAACCTACCTGAGCCTAGCTATCTAGCCTAAAATCCTTTACATTCCAATCATCTCTTTGTTTTGATTTCATATAGAGAGCCCTCTCTAGTTTGGTAGGGCTAGCTACCAAACTAAAATCTTGGTCTATGATTACCTCCGTCGATCTCCTCATTAGCTTGGGACATTGTGGAGGATAACAAAGGACATGAAAACTAGGGAGTTCCAAGGTGTTCTACTGAATGTAATGTTGCCAAGTCATGGAAAAGTGTAATGCTAGTTGTGAGGTCATGACTGCCAAGGTGTGTTAGGGAATGCTAGGGCATGCTAAAATGTGCCAGATAGTATGGAGACATGTCAAACAAGATAATATGTGCCAAGTGATAAGGCATGCCAAGATGTAGAAGGGTGTGACAATGCATGCTAGGGATTGTCAAGGAAAAAAAATGGAGGAATAAGTTAAACTACAAGCAAATGAGCACATAATAGGGTTAATAAGTCATCAATTTACCTTTTCGATGAGGGGCATGCTAGGAAAATGAACACTAGGTTTCAATAGGTGCCAAGCACCAAGTGTCAATGCATTCTAAGTGCCAAATCTTCCTCCATTTATTATCATCTAGTTTCCAATAATTGATCTCAAATAACTTTAATATTAAACCATGCCAACTCATACCAAGTCATCTCAATGCATACCAAACATGCTAATACTTGCCAAGTGCCAACATGTGCCAAGTGCCAATTTGCGTTAGGGAGTGTGATGCATGCTATGAAGTGGAAGAGGATATTGAAGAGTACTAAGGTGTGCTAGAGAGTGCCAATGCATGTTGAGAAGTGTTGGGGAATACTAGGACAACACAATGGAGCACTAGATAAAAATGCATGGAAGTGAATGAATATAAGAGTGTGTCGTGAGTGTTAATGAGTGCTAGTTATCATGCCAAGGAGGGAGTGACAACATATGCTAAGCACGTGTAAGTCATGCCAAGGAATATTAGGGAATGTTAAGAAGTGCTAGAGTGTGCTAGGTATTTTCGAGGTGTGCTAGCATGTGCCAAATAGTGCCAAGGAATTCTAGGTGCTAAGACATGCTAGGATGTGCAAGGTGCCATAGTATGCCAATATGCGTCAAGGAGTTTCAAGGAAACAAAAGGAATAATCAAGATAAAATGCAAGGAAATGAACACATAAGAGGGTTAATAAGTCAGGACTTTATATTTTTCAAAATGGGCATGCTAGGCACACTAATAATATGTTCCAATACATGCCAAGTGCGAATGTGTGCCAAGTGCTAATGTTTTTCAATGCAATATTATGCCAAGGTGTTCCCGAGCATGCCAACAGATGATATGGGAGTGCTATGCTATAGTAGGGCATGCCAACATGTGCTTTGGTGTCCTACTCATGGCAAGATGTTCTAGGCACAAAGATGTTCCAAGACATGTGAGGTGCGAAGGAATGTTAGTGTACTGTTCCAAAGCATGTTAAGGTGTGACATGAGTGTTGAGGAGTGCTAGGTCTCTCTCATTAATAGAATTGATAGAGCTTTATTATGTATTAAATAATATAGTTCCTACACACACTAGTGGGACTTTATTTAAAGGAAATTTTCTAGATAATAAACCTAATAGAGATAAATCATGTGTTGACTCATTGGAAAACTATATTCTTATGACTTCAGGGAAATGATACACACTAATTAATGCTAAACAAAATGACTGACTATTATAACCACTATGACCTTGGACACATAATAAAAAATACTCCATAACAATGGTCTTAAATCGTTTTCTTTTGACATTAGATATAGTAACAAGTACATAGGTTCATCAAAAACTCATTGGAATAATCAATGATGACGAACATTTTTTTACCGTCACCAAAAGGGACCAAAAAGAGCATTGGTGAGGTTCAATAAAATATCGTCATTATATGTGTCACCAAAAAGAAAATTAGTGATGGGCCTTTAATGATCCTCGCCAAAAGTGTCACCAAAGAGAAAACTAGTGATGGGCCTTTAATGACCCTCACCAAAAGTGTCATTGAAAATGGATTTGGTGACAAATCTTAAAGGACCATCACTATATAAACTTACAACAATGATTTTTTAAAGACCATCACCATATTCGACAATGGTGATGGACCTTAAAGTTCTATCACAGGAATGAAGCATCATAAAAAAGACATTGGAATGATCAATGATGATGAACATTTATTGACCATCACCAAAAGTTACAAAAAATATCATTGGTGATGATCAATAAAATATCATCACTACAAGTGTCACCAAAGAGAGAATTAGTGATGGGCATTTAACGAACCTAACCAAAAGTGTCACCAAAAAGAGAATTAGTGACTGGCCTTTAGCGACCCTCACCAAAAGTGTCATTGAAAATGGCGTTGGTGACAAAACTTAAAGGACCATCACTATATACACTTACAACAACACTTTTATATAGACTGTCACCATATGTGACATTGGTGACAAACCTTAAAGATCCGTTGTAGGCATGACCCTAATCAATGACCTTTTTTCTTGTAGTGTTGATGTATGTATGAGTCATTGGAGATAGGAAGGTCATATTCACATAGTTGAGTTATATATTCATGTTTTTCTTTTGAAAAATATCTTTGCAAACTCTGCATGTACTCAGGGGGAGCATGGAAAACATACTACATCTCAAAGGGGAGAATATCTTGATCTGCCCTTTTCCCTTAATGTCAAAGGGGGAGAGTATTTTTGTGTTGCTTGATATCTCTAATAGGTTTAAAAGCTTGAAGTAATCAACACCAATATGGTTTCCATCAAGCCCAAAGGGGGAGATTATTGGCATTATGATATAGGTATTGTCCTTGATGAAAAATCGCCCAAGGTTAGTTCAGATTTGATAACGGAAACTCACATTGTAGCAGGTCAATTTAGAGGTAACAATGAATTGGTATAAAAGAACATGAATTTGGAACAAAGGTCTACTGATCGGAATCGAAAAGTTGAAGGAAAAGGATATTGTAAGGTAGTTTAAGCTGTATACGCGGGTTCACCTTGTGAAAGTAGTGTATACACGCAGGTTAACAGAACAAAACAAGTGTATACATATGCACGCACTTTTAGTAGAGGAATAGTGTGTATGGTTTGAAAAATCGAGGAAATTCAAGATTAAAGAATACGAAGGGTGAATGCTGAGTGGAGTAATGACTATTTGATCCCGTCTAAGAATACCACATGTTCTAAGGGTTGCTTTGGTCCGAGGTATTGAGAAAGGCCAAAAAATATATAAGGAGGAGAAGATCAAAGGGCCAAGTGTGCAAGTGAAAGGGGTTTCTTAGGAGTACTTCTATTTTAAGTATATTTTATGTTGTAAGGGCTATGATTGTGATTATGATTATGATTATGATATGAAATATTGTGTGGACCTTGAATTCAATGTTGCGTCGGGATCATGAGACCTAAAATGACTTATCATTGAATGATATGATATTGGTTGGGCTAGATCTGATTGCTTACACATGTTTTATTATTTAAATTTCATGATCTGGGTATGTCTGAAATCTAGAATAGTCGTGAAGTTGTAAGTTAGTATTTTCAGATCTATATGCTAGTTTGCCTTGGTGAAGGCACGTATACACAATGGTTTGAAGCTTCCAAGTAGCATATACAAAAGAAAAGCATGTTATTCAGAAATGACTGATCTCTTTGATCAGCATTGCTGGTTTACAACTGTCTGTCAATGATGTCTTCTTAGATTTGAAAGTAGAACTGAATGCATAAGGAGATTGAGTCTGATTGATTGATTGATTAAGTGTTAAGGTTGATTTTTCGTACTGACTCTCTAGATCTCTATAATTTGATGGTAGATGTTCAGAATATTATTGGCTGGTATGGATTTTATTCATAATTTTTCATGATTTAGTTGTTTTGGAGGTATACTCAGGTTTGGTTAAATGAGGTAGAGTATACATGCATATTGGCCTCATTAAAATAGTGTATGCATTCTGATGTATGATTTATGAAGTTGAAGTTGGTTTTGAGTGATGATATAAGTTTCTAGGTTCAATGCAATGTTCCGGTGACAATGATCTGACTGTTCAGATTGACTAATTGTTGGTTGACGCAGTTAAGTTGATGAAGCAAGGCCTTCATATTATGTTGTTGTGTACCAGGAGCATCCAGTCTGAGAATTTATGAAGCATGGTCCCTAGAGGAAGAGAAAAGGTCATAGCTTTCTGTAGGCCGATGCCTACATACTAGTAGACATATCGGCTAGTACAAAAGCTAGGGGGTTGTATCTGCCTTCTAGTAGAAGCTGGAGAATGAGAGAAGGTTGCAGCCTTCTGCAGGTGGGTTCCTGCATACTATTATGAGTCTGCACAAGTACAAGATTGTAAACAGATTTTCTTGATATTAAAAAGAGCACAAAGACAACAACATCAGGTGGTTTTTCTCCCACGTTGCGTTTCCGCCTTAAATATTGGTGTTCATGTGTGTTTCTTATGTGTGATGGTTTATTATGTTATTACTACATATAGTTGTTCTCTAAGAAAGTATCGATGCACTGATTAAAGATCAACACATGATGAATTTACTAAATAATAAATTCTTTGGGTATAAGTTGGTTTATTAACTTCACTGAAGTAGCATATATAAATCTCATTCAGAAATGAAATATTATTGAATTGTAAACACTGATTCACCCACCCCCTCTCATTATTATATCTGACATTAATGCAAACTTCTCTCGAAATGACGTTGTAGTGGGGTGCACCGGAAGATGGTAGGTTGGTTACTCATCATCACTAGAATCCTACTTTTAAAAAATATTAAATATCAATAGTACAATGTCAATGATATTAGTAAGAATTCAATTTCAATTGGTTTGTTGAAATTACATCATACCAAACAATTATTACCATCGTTGGTCGAGAATTGTGGCTGGAATATTCCATGTTTTAGTTGGGAGGTTGAATAGACTGTCCATTTTCATCTACAAATTACTTGTGATATGTTGCTCCTAATATGATCTTTTGACTCTTTTGAAATGGAGGAATATTTTCTACATCAAAACCAGATTTTGAATCAAGATCCTACAAAATTAGGTACATTTTTATTCAAATTGTCATGGATTAAAAATCAATAAATTCAATTAGATAATCAAATATAAATCAAATATCAACTTACTGGAGATTGAAAGTGAGAACTTTGTGAAGGACTTTTATCAACAATATGGAATGAGTTGGAACTTGGAGAATTGGCCATTTTATATTATTGATATTTTGTCACTATATTTGAGACGAACCAGAAATAAAATTTTATGTGCATATCTAAAATTAACCTCGAGAATCATATAACCACAATCAAAATTTCACTATAGGTTTCATACAAATTTTCAAGGATAAGGTGACTTTAAGCAGAAAATGTATGTTAAAAACTAATGTGGTTAATGTGGATGTGTCCTAAAGGATAATTTGAGATTAATATGCCATTTTATGTGAAAATAAAATTTGGGATAACTTTTAAACCTGCTCGATGTGCTTATGAAAACAAATCACATCGATCCATTTAAATAATACTAGAATCATGGTGTTTAAATAATATCCACATCGGTTTTTGGAATTTCGAAAACAAACGTTACCCTATTGGTGTTCTTATACAAAATCCACCAATTTTGTTTCAAATAAAAATAGCACTAGTATGCACCTTTTACCACATTTTAGAAAAAAATGAATCCAACCATCTTGGTAGTGGTTATAACAATTATAACACCAATTTTTTTAAATAAAAACCTCATTGTTGTGTCAAAAAACTTAATCGTACTGTTTTGGGATTTCAAAAATTAAAAAAGAATCGTATGATGTCAAAGAAATTAGGGGCCCCGGTAATGTAGGTATGATTTTATTATAAACACGATAGTGCGCTTCACTATCGAATGCATCAATCTTTGAATAAGTTGGAAAAAGAAAATGGTTTTTTTCCTCTTTTAAAATTCAAAAATGAGCATAAATTATTTTCTATAAATCTGATTTCACGAAGTCTTTTAAAAAGTAAAAATTTATTCACTATTTCATTATTTTTCCAAAAAGTTCAAGGGAGTGATTTACAAGTGAGACATACAAGGAGCCCTATCAGTAGTAAAATACTTTGGAGTAAAAAAACTATTCAGAATATGAGAATCTCAAAGGTATGGTGATTCACACAAAGCCATGCATAATAAAAAATTTAAATTTTATTGCTTGTTTTACTAATAAAAAAAATTTCAATTTATATTAGGGTTTAATTAAAAGGGAGATCATTTGCAAGAGAGGCATATTGGGAGAAATGTGGAGTAGAAAAATATTTTCCAACTGCAGAAAGATAAGAATTTGAAAGATATGGTGATTCCCTCAAAACCTTGGGTAGAAAATTTTGAAAATTTTACTGTTAATTTTTTTACAATTTTTGTTAGATTTATTCACAATTTAGGAAAAGAAATTGGGAAGAAATTGTATAATAAAAAAATTACTGTTGATTTTTCTAGTAAATTTTTTTGCGATTCGTTTCTATTATTTCATTAAATTTAATATAAAAACAAAAAAAAAAAAAAAACAAAAAAAAATTCAATACTTACCTTAAACCCTTGCTTCTTCATGCAAAATTTCACCTTAGGGTTTAACTTCCTCTACCACTTCACAATTAAAGTTTTTCATTTTAGGGATTTTAAGTTTAATGAGTTTGTGTACTTACTATATATAGGCCATTTCACATATAAAGAAAGTGAATCACTTATTGAATTAGATACAAACCATATCAGCCTTGTTTGTTTAAAAAATAAACATATATAGGTTCTGTAGTGTGCCTTGTGTAATATAGTGCACTACTGCACCCTGTGTAATATAATGCACTACTAGATTATAACATTTTTGGTTATGGCCAGTCTATTCATCGTTTCTCCTAGTGTAATATAACACATGGGCACGCCTTTGTCAAATAACATTGTTGTATCATTGTAGTGCATTTATGACTACAAATCACACTATAATATATTAAAATTATTTAAAAAATAAATATCCTTAATGGTTTCAAAAAATCAGGTGCTTAGTTTGTTTAATGAGATAAACATACCACTATGTTTATTCAGATAAATGCACTAGTTACTAGAGCTCATTTTGGCTGAAAACTATTTGATTTGTTCTAAAAAAAAATTAATGGATTATCTATTAAATGGTAGATGTTGTGTATGAAATAAAAAATGTCTAAGGAGGTGTCAACTAACAAAAATATTGATCGACACAATGATAACACATTGAAAAAAGTAGAAAAGAAAAGTCTTTTGTAAATTCTTTACAATATTAATATGTTTGAACTATATGTATGTTTAACTAATATGTATTGGTTAGTGTGTCATGAAAAGCCACAAAATGAAGAAGGTTAATAATATTATTTATAATCTAATTGCAGAAGAGTGTAAATGTAATATAAAAAAATTACAAAAGCATGAATCCAGTGAATGAAAAAATACTATTCAATATGAGTTTTTTTTTTTTTCATTAAAATATACCTAAGAGTATTAAATAACATGTTTCAAACAATCTATTAAATAATAGATTTTTAATGTTATATAGGGTGCAACAACGAAGAAAAAGGTCAATGTCATTCTAAGAAAAGGAAAATTATATAACATGTAAATGACGATGAATTCATCCTTAACTCATCTGGAGTGGTGTTGGAGGTTAATGAAAGGGGTATTTTTTCTTACAAAACTATGAGGGATCTAGTGGAATAATGTATAGATGTACTTTCCACTTACAATACAAAAATCAATCCAATTATTCTAAGAACCAAATTATATCTAAACTACTGGAAGCATTTCCATAGAAATGGTCAATGAGACATGTCAGACTTGCAATAGAAAAAACATAAAACAACAAAATATAATCATTCAAAAGGTAATATTTCTAATTAAAATGATTTTTTAGACTTATATGTTTTTCAGATATCAATATAGAAATAGTTTATTACTTGTTGTCAAGAAGATTATGAAAATCCCAAATGATCAACGAGTTGGTATGTGAAACATGCCACTAGGAATGCCCAAAAAGACATACAAAAACAAAATAAAAACATTCAAAAGGTAATATTCCTAATTAAAATGATTTTCTAGACTTATATGTATATATTACCACAAACCATTCATTTATTATTATCAATTTTGTTATATTTAGTTTTCGGATATCAATATAGAAATAGTTTATTACTTGTTTTCAAGAAGATTATGAAAATATCAAATCATCAACGAGTTGGTATGTGAAACATGCTAGTAGGAATGCCCAAAAAGGTGTGCAAGGAGATGGTCAAATAAATGGACATAATTGTATCACCGGAAGAGCCATCTCAATGAGAATGTGCTTCAAATGTATGTAATCATGATTGAATCTGTACATTTGAAAATAATAATTTAGCATTAAATATTAATTGCAAGTATTTTCTTGAAAAAAAAACAAAATGGGACTCATTCAACACATAAAATAGAATGGAAAGGAAGAAAAGGGTTGATATCAAAGTTTGTGAGTAATTGTCAATATATCCTTATAAAAGCTGAAGGTTTTTTTTGTATATTTTAGGTTGTTTTGCAGTAACCATCCTTGAATGTCTTCAAATAGGTGCTAACATGGAAACAAAAGTCATTGAGAAAATTGATTGACATTGGGTTAAAGATGGGTTATGAGTATATGTTGGCATATAGAAAACTAATTGTGGAATTTGTAAGTATCTATGTTATTTTACTTCTCTGGTTTTATAATTAATAGAACAAAAAATTCATTTATATTAAATCTATGATTTATAATGGGGTTTAAAACATGTAGGAAACAAAGTATGGAATTACACCAACAAAAAGACATTTTGCAACAATGCATGAGACTTGGTTTTGAAACCATGTGCACAGTTTATGAGTCACTTAACAATATGTTACATTGTTATTTGATTTACATTGAGGTATATTATTTATTTCAATTTTCGTTATCATCACCAATGTAGATACACTCATTACAGTTGATTTTTATGTTTTCACATGGAACAAGATCAAGAAGATGATAACAATCGATGCAATCAATGAAAAATTCCTCGAAATAAGACAAGTCATGGAAGTAGCTCGAGCACTAATAGTAGTTCAAATGAAGAATGATGACCTATTTGGATATCAATGCAACATGTTCCACTTTTTGAGATAAATGTATATGAAATTCAGGTATTTTGATTTGTGTAATGGACATAGTGTCCTAATTAAAAGACAAGAAGTTACTAATAACAATACGATTCTGTATGAAAAAAGCCTCTTATTGATATATGATAAAACTTATTTTGATTTATTCTGTTGTGTTATATATTGTTGATGTGAAAGGTTACACCATTGATTAAATATTATAAACAAGAGATGGGAAATATGATAATATAAAAAAATAATCCAACAAATGGACTGATCAAATTTTAATTTATATGAATATTGTTATGAGATATATGTTGATTTTTCTATGAATAACAAATTTTATAAATTAAAATAATTTCATTTTCAAAGGTTGATGTTTCCAAAAAATAGAAAATCTCAAACAAAAAACTCGTGCATCCATAACATCAAAATGCACCAATGTGTTATGTTATATAAAAGCACTATGATGGCATATTTTTTCATGACCGATGCCTTTTCAGAAAAAGATAGCTTTGGGGTATTTAGTTCTTCAAGCATTGATATTGTTTGCAATTAACACCCCAGTGCATTGTAACTCTTGACACGCCAGTGCTTTCATAGAACTAACACCCCAAACTTAAAAAATATTATTTCCAACCTACGTGCATTATGAAAATTAATGGAACTCATCCTTTTATATAAATAATGCATCGATGTATTTATACAAACAATAGACACCATCACTGTGATTTTAAAGAAAAGCAGCGGGAATGCAATTAATTTTTGTGTGCCCCTGTTTCATTCCTTAGAATAACGCTCTAGGGATTTTTTTTTATATTAGCACCGATGTTGTATAAATTTCATGCACTAATTTTCTTTACATTCAATTCCTATATTATTTTAGTTATGTATGCTTCTTGGTGTGTTTATATATGTATCACACTGCTACTACTTGTTCCATGAAGTGCACCACAGAAAAAACCATCCACTAAAACCTCCATCTGCCCAGAGTTTTTCGGTTGTGATGAAGTTCTATTATAATATTTTCTAAAAAATCTGCTATCGAAAATAAATGTTTTAGCATATATTTTTTTGACAATCTTTGCTAATTTTATAATGCTAAAAACCTCTAATATAACCTCTTCTGGAAGGGATCTTCCTTGTACTGTTTTTCTCCGCCCACCCATTCTTCCGCATGACACTTCTTCTGCGCACACATTAGTTAAGCTTATTAATCAATTAATTATAGGTTTTGGCATATTAATGTGTGTGAGAAGGAAGCGTTGTGCGAGATAATGGGTGTCCAACACAACGAACATAAACATTTCTTCGATAATTTTCTATATCTCCACATGCAATTCTCCATATTACATATTAATCAATTAATTAGCAGATTCAATTTGGAAATGCGTAGTTGAAGAGAGAGCTTTCATTGTGTACACTATAAAAATTATATGGAGTGTAGAGGTGTGGATGAAGTTATCCAAAGCTGGCGTTAATTGTGCAGAGTATTAAGGTGTGAAGGAGAGCTCTGAATGTGATAATGTTACTTATTCACACTACATGTGAATCACTTAATTGGCTATATTGGCTTGTTAAATCTTGGGGCATGAAAATTTTGGTTTGCATGTATACCCCTACACTTCCACACATTCCATAAAGAACTTTTGCATCTCTCTCATATCTTGTTGACTTAACAAGCAAGAGGTTTTACATTCAATAAAATATAACCACAAATAAACTTAATTCATAGAAAATGCTTCGAGATTTAAAAATACTCATAGCATACAAAAGCAAGAACAATTATTATTGAAGTGTCAACTATCTTTCACATTCGTGATTTCTTGCAAAAATCACATAAGATCACATCTCATTTTCTAATTGAGTCTGAGAAGCATCTCCAACTTCTTAGCTATCGATAACAAGGAACATCATACCACATTGTTGTGAGATATACTTATCTCCATGCCATGGAATGCCACTTCTTGAACCATAATTATTCATTAATAATGAATTAATATTGTATCACAAAAGCCTTATATTCAACATTTTGTGCTTTTCATATGATAGTTAGAGATGCCATTAAAAAAATATTGAAAGTTGAAGATGTGATCTTATGGAATTCCAGGTTTGGAGATATTAGTTTACATGATGTAACAAAAGTTCAAACAATACTCCCAACTTTTAAATGCATTTTTCAAAGATAAAACAAACATTGTCACCAAAACAAACAATCAAAATTATTTTCACACTCCACTCTTCCAAATACCATTGAGACATAGTTTATGATTGAAATTTCCTATCAATATGAGAAGATGAGTTAATAATATCACCGAAAAATACTTTATTTCCTCACTATGCTAGCCATTTCCACTTTGGACTTAATAAAGCTTGCATAATCAATAACGTTCTTAATGTCATTTAACTATGCATTTCTAGTTTCCTTATATAATAGATACTTGCTACTATTTTGTTTGTGAAACATGTTATGATGCAAGAGCACTCAGATCAAGAAAATCATTGTATTTTAGTAGACATAGGGGGTCTTGTGTTTTAAGGAAGTCTATTTCCTAAGTGTTAAATTAATGTAATTATTGAGGCTTTTGAGTGATTTTAATGAGAATGGGAATTAATTAAGTATTGTGAGGCATATTTGTAAATGTTCTAGAATGTAGGAGAACATGAGAGATTTAGGATAGTTGAAAGGTTGGGAATAAATTCTAAATCTTAGATTAGGAGTTCATTTCATGATTTGTGGATTAAAGAGGATCCTTAGGGATAAAGATGAGATTTTAGGATTTTGTTGAGAAGTTTATAGATCTAAACCACGAATTGGTTATAGAATTCTTTTGTATAAATATAAGCCAAAAAGGCAGATAAAAAGTGAGTCAAGTTAGATAGTTAGTTGGTTAGTGAAGTTAGAGGTTGTGAGTTAGAGTTTGATTGTAAGGCTACAAGCAGTTAGGAAAACAAAGGCCATTAATACAGAAGATCAGACCAAGGAAAGAGTTCCTGTGTAAATACTTGTTTATTAATACAAACAACTCGATTATGAGTTTATGTGTGTGTATGGAGTAATTTAGTTATAATATGTGTGTGAACTAGAGTAAATTATGTGTGATAGAGGTTGCAGGTTAGTTATAATCTGTCAGTGAATTAGAGTAAATTCTATGTGACAGAGGTTGGAGGTGGAGTTCGAGCAAAACATAGAGAAGAAGTCCTATGAAGGATCATATTAGATCGCTTGAATCCATTCAAAGGATCACAATTGAGATTCAAGAGTGACCTTGTTAAGAGAATGTAGAGTTAAATCAAGAGGGAGTTGTGTTACAGGGAAACTAAATATTGAAACCCTAAAGAAACCCAAAACCATAGAAACACTGAGAAATGGCATAAGAGTGAAGTAGAGGGAAGGACGAATAAGTGAGGTGACAATGCACAGGAGTCATTGGATCTATGAGATTAATGAATGAGGTTGAATGTGATGAGCAATCAAGATTAAGTCGTGTAATATAAAGTAAAAGGGATGAGCGACAAAGATTAAACCTAATAGTTAGCGGAAGAGGATAGTGGTTTCCTTAGGTAGAAGTGGTTTTCACGCAGCATTAAACTGAAAGTGGTTTCCAGAAAATGGACCCGATGAGGATATGAACCATATCTTAATTGAGTTGAAATCCGGAGGTGATCGTACCATCCATTGAATCCCAGATCGGACGGATATCGCGTGCTAAGAAATATGGAGGAATCTTTGGAAAATGGATCCGATAAGAGTTTATACAGTAGGGTTAAGGTTTTGTTGAGATTCGATGATCAGGACCATCCATTGGTGGACTGATCGAACGGTGATCACACGAAGAAGATGTGTGCAGGTTAATTCGCTGAGGAGACTCAATATGGTTATGGATGGGAGTTAAAGTTATTTGAGTTCTGGAGGATGAATGGAGATCGCACAATAGTCGTTGATCTGGTGCAATGAAATAAACAGTGAAGGATTGAACTGATAAAGGAAAGCGTTAGTATATGTGCAAGGTGGAGGAAAGGGAAGGTTAAATGTGTTTTATGTGTCTTTCTACTATATCGGTTATAATAGAAATAAAGCGGGTTAATGAATTATGGTTTAAGTTGGGTGTAACAAAGTCTAACCATGGTATGCTTAAGACGAGGGGATGTTAAGAATTAATCGAGGTTAAGGAGGGTCAAATAAAGTTCCGCTATAAAGGTTAATGAATGTTTAGACTATTGGATGGTCAAATATAACGATTCCACATGAGATTTAAATTAAGAAGCCTTAAACCTTTATTTCTCAAGGTTTTCACCATGGATTAGGTGATTAAGGCCTTGGACCAGTGACTTGAAATTTTATATACATAATGTGGGTATTGTCGGCTTACGCTAGAGTCATTGTGGTATCATAGTGGAATTGTGGTCGAAAAAATTGATATTAGAATAGAATAAGGAAATCCTGTGTTATGTTTTAAAGATGTATATGAAGGAAAGTGGAGACAAACTTAATTGAATCTGATAAGTGGAAGGTATGACATAATATGAGAGTAAGTGATACTCTTAAGAAGGGGTTCGAGAAGAATAAAGAAAGCACATTGATGTTTGTTTTCTTGAGGAAATGGAGATTCACTCACTGTGAAGAGTGGATTGAGACTGCTTGTAAAGTCATATAGGTATTGTTTTATTTAACTATGGTTTTAGTTTTGTGGGTTGAAGACAAAGTAAAGATTGATAGAAGAAGAAAAGAAAAAGAAAGTTGTATATGTTCTAAAGAACAAAGTGAATGAAATACTAGAAAAACGTGTGGTAGTGAACATGAAGAATCCGACGGAAGGTTGGATAGAGAGGACAAGAGTGTTCTCAAAAGGAAGCTGAACAACAAGCTTTTGAAAGCCAAGAATGATTTTTGGTTTAATTATCATTGATATGTAGGTAATAGTAATTAATGAATCATCTCAGAAAGAAGATCACAACATGAAGAGTAGTGATGAGGGAAGCCAATAAAGGTTCCTGAGAGAGAGTGGAAAAACCTAGTATTTCAATTATGTTTGGAATACTAGAGGACAGTTTTGTTCTCAAAATTGCAGATGAGTTAAAGTCTAGAGTCTTGAGTGCTCATATGGTTCCAGAGGAGAGAACCAGAGAGATGCCAAAATACTAAGCTCAAAGGAGAGAATCTTAGTGAGGTATCATGTAGCAGGGAGAACTTGTTCTTGTAGAGACTTGTATAGCTCATAGTGAGTCAGTGAGGAACTCATCTAGATATGGAGAGAAATATGACTACTGATAGCCATAGCAGAGGTTTTGAGGAAGGCCACAACAGAAGAAAAGTGAAGAAAGAGAATGCTAAGGCAAATGGCAAGAGACTGACTCAAGAGGAAATTGACAAAGAGATTGTTGAGGTGAAAGAACAACTCAATGTATTAAGGATGATACTTGAGGAAAACCAAAGACTAGGTTAGGTCTTGAAGAAAAATACAGTGAAGTGGTCTAAGTTACAGAGAAGGCTACAACAAAGATAGGTGAAGTGGCTCATGGAAAAAATCAGAGAAGCTGAGTTGGAAGTGGAAGTTTGCATTTGTGAACAAGAATAGGGTGAGGTTTTGGGTGAAGGTGAAGATGAAGACTTGAACATTGAAACTTCAAGTGAAACCAAAAGGCCACATTATTTTATATCTGGTGATTTATGTATGTTTCCAGGTGAAACATGTAAATAAGGACAATTTGTTGATATTGTCATAAAGGAGGAAAAAGACAGGTAGAATCTAAATTTTGTTCTGAAAGAAGAAGTGGAGAAGGATATCAAACAACCAAGTGGAGGGCTTGAAGAGGCTGAAGAGCAAACCATAGAAATGTTTGTGAGTCATGTAGAGGACTTGGAACAACAAAAAGACTTTAGTAAAAAATTGATGTTTGAAGTTGTTACAAGAGCAGAAAAATTTCTTGTGAAAAAAGGAGCTGAAATTCAGTCTGAAGAGCTGAGATGTGAAGCAACATGTGAGACTGTTGAACTCTGTAATTTTCAAATTGATAATTTGTGTATAAATGCAAGAACCTTAAGTAATGATTAAGTACTTATGAAATGTCATAGGGAAATCGAATTGTTGGAGTATTTGGTAGAGAAATCAGAGTATGACAGGGTGATTACAGAGGAAGGAGTTCACTATAGTGGAAAAGAGATGAAAGACATCATTAAAGTGGATGGTGAGGAGGAGAGACTAGCTGACGGTCTCATAAATACTTTTGAGAATTTAAATCAGCATACTAATGTGCTGACGGAGGAGGAGAAATCAGAGCATCATACTGATCTGTTTCCAAAAGAAGAAGATGCATTAATGCCTCATAGTTTTTATTTTAACAATTTTTTGTGAGTGCAAGTTTAGTTGCAGATGTTGGAGAAAATTTGGCACATATGAGTAGCCAAGTAAACATGGAAAAATAAAATTTTGTGGAAGAATTTAATCCATGGAACAGAGATGTTAAATTGCTGAAGAGAATGTTGGAGAGACAGGATTCAATGTAGAAAGAAATAATGATGAAAGAGGGTAAGGATGAAAGGGTGGTAGTAAGAATTCGAGAACTTCAAAGAGAAGAACAATAGTTTGAAGAGTTAGAGGACAACAAAAACAACCTGAAGTAGAGAGAAAGAAGGAGTAGTAAGTGTCAGAGTATGTACCAACCTAAGGATGTGTTGGAAACAAAGATTGAAGAATTATGGCAGTTCATGATGAAATAGTCCATATGGAGGAGATTGACAGCAATAGGAAGCATGATCAATCAAACTTTGAACTTGATTGATAAGACGAGGAAGATGAAACAAAAGACAGTAGACATAGAGTAGTAGCAAAGGTGCAGAGCTTTCAGACAACTACAAACTAAAGTTTGGGATCCTTGAGGTTTTCTATCAAAATATGAAGAGTCATGATCAGGAAATCATGAATGTTTTCTAATTTAGGAGTCTGATGCAGCATCATTCAACTCAGAAAAATCATTGCATTTTAGCATACAAAGGGGTCCTGTGTTTTAAGGAAGTTGGTTTCCTAAGTGTTAAATTAATGTAATTATTAGGTTTTTGAGTGATTTGAATGATAATAGGAATTAATTAAGTATTGTATTGTAAATGTTCATGAATGTTTGAGAAGATGAAATATTTAGGATAGTTGAAAGGTTGGGAATTAGTTGTAAATCTTAGATTAGGAGTTCGTTTCATGATTTTTCAATTAAAGAGGATCCTTAGGGATAAAGATGAGATTTTAGGATTTTGTTGAGAGGTTTATGGATCTAAACTATGAATTGGTTATAGAATCCTTTTGTATAAATATAAGCCAAAAAGGCAAAGAAAAAGTGAGTCAAGTTAGATAGTTAGTTGGTTAGTAAAGTTAGAGGTTGTGAGTTAGAGGTTTGATTGTAAGCCTATAGGCAGTAAGGAAAACAAAGGCCACTGATATAGAAGATTAGGCCAAGGAGAGGGTTTCGGTGTAAATACCTATTTATTAATATAAACAACTTGATTTTGAGTTTATGTGTATGTATGGAGTAATTTAGTTATAATATGTGTGTGAACTAGAGTAAATTCTATGTGAGAGAGGTTGCAAGTTAGTTATAATATGTGTGTGAATTAGAGTAAATTCTGTGTAACATAGCTTGCAGGTGGAGTTCGAGCAGAACACAGAGAAGAAGTGATATGAAGGATCATATTGGATCACTTGGATCCATTCGAAGGATTACACTCAAGATTGAGGAGTGACTGTGTTAAGAGCATGTGGAGTTAATTAAAGAGGGAACTGTGTTACAAAGCAACTTAATATTGAAACCCTGAAGAAACCCAAAACCATAGAAACACTGAGAAATGGCATAAAAGCGAAGTAAAGGGAAGGATGAAGAAGTGAGGTGACAATGCATAGGAGTCGTTGGATCTATGAGATCAATGGACAAGGTTGAAGGCAATGAGTAGTCAAGATTAAGCTGTTTAATATAAAGTAAAAGGGATGGGCAGCAGAGATTAAACCTAAGAGTTAGTGGAAGAGGAGAGTAGTTTCGTTAGATGGAAGTGGTTTTCGCACATCATCAAAACAGTAAGTGGTTTCTAGAAAATGGACATGATGAAGGTATGAACGATATCTTAATTGAGCTGAAATCCAGAGGTGAATAAACCATCCATTGAATCCCAGATGGGAAGGATATCACGTGCTAAGAAGGCAAGGAGGAACCTTTGAAAAATGGACCCGATAAGAGTTTATATAGTGGGGTTAAGGTTTTGCTGAGATCCGATGATCACGACCATTCGTTGGTGCACTGATCGGACGATAATTGTGTGGAGAAGATGTGTGCAGGTTAATTCGTTGAGCAGACCTGATATGGTTATCGACATGAGTTAAATTTATTTGAGTTTCGAAGGATGAATGGGGATCACATGATAGCCATTGATTTGGTGGAGTGAAATGAATGGTGGACGATTGAGCCAATAAAGGTGAGCATCACTATATGTGCAAGGTGGCAGAAAGGTAATATTAAATGTGTTTTACATGTATTTCTATTATATGGGTTATAATAGAAATAAAGTGGGTTAATGAATTATGGTTTAAGTCGGGTGTAAGAAAGTCTAACCATGGTATGGTTAAGACAAGGGGATGTTAAGAATTAACCAAGGTTAAGGAGGGTCAAATAAAGTTCTGCTAGAAAGCTTAATGAAGGTTTATACTATTGGATAGTCAAATATATCATTTATGCATGAGATTTAAATTAAGAAGCCTTAAACATTTATTTGTGAAGGTTTTCACATGGATTAGGTGATTAATGCCTAGGACTACTAACTTGCAATTTTATATGCATAATATGGGTATTGTTGGCTTATGCTAGCATCATGTTGCAAAGAAGGCATCATATACACATATGTACCTATTAACGGTGTTGGATACATGTAGGGGGTCTCCCTGATGTGAAGTCCCAATTAGGCCTCACGTTGTGTAAAAGGAAACTTTCATGAGAGGGGATACATAAGTGAATATATAGAAGGGAAGTAATAGTACTAACATAAGAGAGGCATACGAGAGAAAATAAATATTTGTTAGTAATTTAGAAAAATAGTTCACAAAAGCAAAAGGATAATTAAAACATAAAACACACATTCAACAAGATAAGTACTAAATCCAATGAAGTAGTTCAATTTCCTTAGTACATGTGAACAAAACGCATACTACAATCATATAAAGGATAGTCTTACTTCATCAGAGACACATGCATGAATATGTGCTAGCTTGATGAGCTTCAATTATTAGATGAAACGTCCAAGTATACAATTACAATAGTGAGAAATAGCTCCAATGGTGGAATATGAAGTTGCTTCTCACTTCTCCAGAAATAGTTTTCTCTCCTATTCCAATTATAGAAACAAAGAGTAACTCTCCAAAGCCTAAGCCTCCAAATTCCCCCTTTTGTTTAAGTTATGACGTTGCTTTTATAACAAGAGGAATGATCATTCCTATCGCCATGAATCTTGAGTTACCCTCATGACTGTTGGACTTTTATTATGACCTTTGAACATCCAAACAACTCTTGAACTTCTAGATGACCTTTGGACTTATCTATGTGACTTTTGGATTTCTTCATGTGACTTTTGTCCATATATGACTATGCAACTCTTCATATTCCATATAGGACTCTTGGACTTCTAGAGCACTACATTTCATTATTTTATTTTAAATATATCATTGTATTCCACATGATGATGTGGCATAATACATGGACACACTTCACATTGTGATGGCACTTGTAAAAGTTACAACTTGACAATGATGACATGGACTTCATGATGAGATAGCAATGTCAACTTGTCCTCCTTGGTGCTTTCTCTCCAATTTTCTTCTAAGATTTGATATGTGTCCCAACTTCATGAATGATCCTCTGGATTCTTCACCTTCTCCCTCGAAAGGCTCTTGAATAACCATTGGAATCCTTTGAGTCATCATACAATGCCTTATATATGTTTGAATCCATCAACTTCTTCATGTATTCATGATAATTCTCCTTGGTGATTCTTCTCCGCAGGTGTTTCTTTAGGATTTATCCTCGCTATATACTTTAAGAATCATATTTTCATGCTAATGTAGTACTCCTACAAATGAAAATAATTCATGACGAGGAAAAACCAAGCCTAAAATCATCTATTCTATCACTACCTATCTCATGGAATGAACAACTCGTGATAGGAGAGTAGAGGGGTTAAAAGAAGCAGGCTTGGTAAGGAAAGTGTAGTTGAACTCATCAGTGGCATATGAAGGGTCCAATGTTCAATGTTACTTTGTTATGCCTTGTAAAGAGGGGCTATTCTTGGTCCAACGTAGTAGGGAACAACGAGGAACAAGGTGGGGAGGATTATTTCTTAAGACTGCACCATGCATGAAGAAGGAAAGAGAGTGACACTTCGAACGCCCAGTTTGATTGTTCAAGGGATAAGAGGAGGCCTACCTAAAGCTTCCTACTATGAAATATGCTAAAGAGGAAAGGTGATAATAAATTTTTAGTGCATAGGGGAAGGGGAAGATGGAAGGATGAACACTTCAAGCTTCAGACTATGCTATGCACTAGAAGGAGGTGGAGGCCTTTAGGAAAGTGGAGTTTGACTAGTCAAAGGCTCACTGCCTCTTTGGAATGTGCCATATACTAAGGGATACTTGTCAAGGATGAGATTTTAGAATAGGGTGCATTAGGAAAAAGGATGGATGAAGGCTTGATGCTTAAGGTTGCACAATGTTCTGAAAATGAGTGAAGGCCTTAAGGAAAGTGAAATTTGACTCAAAAGTGGGTCATTATTGATTGGGAATGCCAATATCCTTCTAGGTTAGTGCATTTTAATGCAACAGTATGGGCTTGTTCATCTATAATTTTCTTTTAACTAAGGGAAGGCATAGGAGGGAAGCCACCTTTCCTAGGAGGGTTTTGACTGCATGGTCAGGATAGGAGGGTATTTTTATTGCATAGTTTTCCTCTTTAAGACAGTGGAAGGGGTCTAGGCTATCATATAGTAGTGTTCAATGTGCCATGCAAGGATGAGGTGATCAATACTCAGTCTAGTGAGCCAATATAATCAAGAAGGGTTAGGTGACTACCCTCGAAAGGTTCATAATGTACAGTAACTTGAGGTGATATTGAGCAGGAATTAGTGCATAAATTTTGGTGAGAAAGGTTACATCATTGAGGATTGTTAATAGGCTAATATTATCACCTAATAAGGGGGATAATTCCTTCACAACATGAACTAGGTTGAAGGACCAAGAAGAGCTCCCAATATAGCCATGTGTGGGACTATTGAGAGTAAGAGAAATAAATGCATCATAACGAGACTGGAACTTGCATCAAAAAAAAAAATTCCATCAGTACAAGCCAAAGAAATGCATAGGCCTCATGAACGTTAGTAACACCTCAAAATGACATGAAAGTGACACATATTTCTAAGTGTGGAAGTTGAAATGCAGTAATGCGACACTTAGAATAAAATTTACAAAAAATGTGTCGACTGTGAACTAAAAGCATGCCAGGTTATAGGAATGTGTCTAGCACATATTTTATGATACATAATATAATCTAATGCATAGAAGTGCACCATAATAAATTTAGTGATATGAAAAGGTGTGACACATATAGGGTGAACATAGTACTTAAAAGCGACATCTGTGACCTTAAGAAAACATACAAATGACACTTGTAAATTTGAACGACCATGAAATTGACACATTTTAGAGTGAGGACAACATGGAAAACCCATTTATTAAAGTGAAAGCAAGCCGGAATAACAACTGTGAACTTGAAAGTGACACTTTTCAAAGAGAGTGCACAAAAGATGAAAGTTGAAAAAACTCACCAAAATAGAAGTACAAACACAACCAAAGCGAGGGTGGTTGTCAATGAAACTGTGCACTGAGTGTAAAAATGAGTTGAAAATTGCACAAGCAATAACTTGATGGATTTTTGTATTCCTATTTAAGCTTTCATAACGGAAGTGTGCTTATAAGTTCATTCAGGACTGAGCATGTATTAGTAAGTAACTTTGAAATTTATAACTTTGATAGGAAGGCTGGAACGCTTTACAAAGCATAAATTGATGAAAAAGTAACCATAGTGGGAGAAATCCTAACATCTTTAGTAGGCTCCAAAATTCAGGTGTAAGAATTTTTTTTTGGGTGTTGATCATAGCATCAACAGTTGGTGACACACTAGTAGACCTCTAAGTTCTATGTCTAGGGTTAATTCTCTTGTGCAAGGTCTTGGTATTTCAAGAATTATTTATTTTCCATACTAATTACCCTATTTTTGCTACTTATCCCTATTAAATATACAGTCCCCTCCATTCTTTGCTCACCTTGAAACACACCAATATAAGACTAGTCATGTCTCAATTATTTCAATAGGTTAGAAGGATAATAAGTTTATCGAGCTTTTTATAACACATTCCCCTATGTTGGTCTACTGCCAAGGATCTTGAACAATACCCTTGTGGAGTCACCTCAAGGGAACACAAGCATTGCTTCACTGCCAGCAGCCCCAAACACTACCTCAATGAAGCTGCTTGCTTCACCTATTTATGCAAGAATCCTCTCTCTTCTTTCACCCTTCATTTATTTTATTTACAAACTTTTGCTTAGGAACTTATTTATAAGGGCAGAAGAGGGATACTAACTTATTAAGAGAAAGGGAGGTTGTTGTTTGTTCTATGGATTTAAAAGATACATGTTGGTTTTAAATTTTTTCTCCTTTCCCTTCTCTACATGGTTCATTAAACATGTCAAAGCACCATTCAACACAAGGTTTAGTTATAATGAGGATCCTAATAGAGATACAATATTTATAATTCAAACAAAATGTAGTGTCCCACCTGGAGAAGGTTATTTTTATGACACTTGGAGAGGGTGATTTTGATGTAGTGATATAAATACCATGCATGTCAGACTTATGTATATGTTTGGATGCTATAGGCCAGCTTAGAGTCACACGGGTGCTATGCTATTATGATAAATATTGATTTTGGTGAAACATATTTTGGTTAAGTGCACATTACAAATGTTTTCTCTTTTGGTATCCTAGTTTCAACATAGGTGTATGGCATAAATTGTGATTGAGGATTGTGTCACATAGATCCATGGGTGATCATGGTTATGTGGAACATATAGTTAATTATTATTACGGATGATACATGATTTGTATGACTATATATGCTTAATCTTGTACTAAGGTGGATGTGGGAGGGGACTTGATTATTTCCAAACAACGATACACAAATTATAAATGACTATGGAAGTCATGATAGATTATTTGTATTAATAGATATGATTAATATTGTACTAAGAAGGATGTGTTAAGGGACCTGGGTATTTTAAAATAAGGATGCTCAAAGTATAAATGATTATAGAAGTCATCGTACATAATTTATATGAATATATATGCTTAATATTTATTGAGAAGGATGTGGCAGGAGACATGGTTATTTGCAAGAAAGGATGTTCAAATTAGAAATGTATGTAGAATTCATTTCTTTGAAACCAAAATGATTGCAGAAGTCATGCACAATTATTGGTCTTGGAACTAGTCCTTACCAACAAACCATTAGATCGGTATGAGCTCACAATCAATACCTTAAAGTGGAGCATGAGGTTCCAAAGCAGAGTAGATGAGAAGCCATGAAACTTAGGGCTCATAGTCCTAAGTCCATGAAATATAAAGATGTGGAGTATTGGATCTATAATAAAATGTTTAGGGCGTGAAGTCCTAAATATTTAAAAATACCAAGCTGTGGAATTTTGATCTTTGAAGTATATCAAGGTGTGAATTCCTCAATCTACTAAGGCATGAAGATGCATGGGATAGGGATGTGGAATCCATATTCTCCGAAAGAAAAATACCACCAATGGGTAGCTCAGGAATGAAATTCCTTAAAAAAATCTAATTTATAAAAATTTTGGAGTGACTTTCTAAAAATGGAAAGTTATTTCTAGCATCTCAAGTATGACTTTCAAAAAATAGAAAAACATCTTTCATCAATTGTTAATCAAGTATAGTTGAAGGAAAATCACTTAACTTATTAATAATAAATCCTAATAGTTCAATATTGACTCAATGATCAATATTATTAATATTATTAATATAATATTATCTTTTATGACACTATGATATTATTATTGAAAGGAATTACAAGTCACCTTCATCACCTCAATCACTTTGCATATCTCTCTACGATGACTCTTATGGCTCTAGATAACCATCTCTATTAATGATATATTACAAAAATTAAATATTCCTCTTACACTCACTAAAAGCATGTCATATAAGGTTCCTCGTACACTCTCTTCAATGCACATGTTACACTCTCCTAAACTAAAGCATGCATACCTCTCCTCAAAGACATGAGCTAAAGTCCTCTAAATGGAATATGTTAATTTTCCTCAAGGCATGGATATTACTCCTTGTTTATGACAAGATTTTGTTTCTCCTCCAAGATATGTGTATCATTTCTTCTCACTTGGGGGAGGAAATAGGTGCATTGTAATACCAAGAGTTGGAGAGACTTGAAGAGGATTGTGATAAGGAAAGCCTGGGAGAGTAGCCAAATGTTGTTGAAATGAATCTGAAATTCTTATACTAAATTACTGAGTAGCTTTACCTGATGGCGTTGACCATGAGTGGTATTAAGAGGAACTGGAACTTATCTTCTTCATATTTCCTTGTATATGTCTCTATTGTTATGTTTTGTTACTTCTTGTGAGGTCTTACAGCTCGGGGATTCCAGGGGAATAATTTCACCCTAGATATGGTTGGGTGGAAAAATGTATGTTTCAAATGAGTTTGTAAAGGATTCAGATATGGATCATGTTCTCAGCGATTGGGTTTGAATATCCCATCACGTATAAATTTGATTTTTTTCTAAATTTTAGTACACTATTAGCATAAAAAAAATTAGAAATTGAAATTGATGTAAGAATCTAATTTTGGTATAAGCTTACGTTATCTTGAATCTTTTTGGCTAGTTAAGAATGAAGACTAAGAGTGGTCTATATTTATGGATGTTTAGATCTCAAGTTGGAACTATTGTTGTTGTAGTTTATTGTACTAACCTTAGTATTGTAGCATTCTAGAAAGGAAAACCAAATATTGCTAAAGGTAATTAGAGAAAAGAATTGTCAAAGGAGTTGTGTAATATTTTTTTGAGTTATGGCTTTGATTTCATTTTAATTAAAATTGGTAATTAGAGGCATGTTTTAGAAAGGGCTTAAGAATACATTTCCAAGTGTTTGGAATTTTTTTTAATGGAAAATGCTATTATTTTTATTATATATGCAAATAATTATGCATGAATAAGTTATAACTTGCATCCTACCAATCAAATAAGAAAATAGACACATATCAAAAGTATACCTAGAGAAATCATTAGATCAGTCCTTAAAATAAAAATGCGGAAATAATGACATCAAAGAGTTTCAAAGAAAATAATTGAGGAAATTTCAGTCATTATGTGCTTGCAATGTTTGCAAATGTAGATAACAAGTAAGCATGCATAATGCATTAAAACAATCAACACTGGTTAAATCTTATTCTGGTGTGATTCTCTATATGTATTACAATTGTTGATGATGCTTTCCATGTGTTTGTAGGAATGATTAAATGCAAATAATGCTTGATGAATATCAAAACCCTTCAATCAACTTATAGTAGATGAAAATATTTATAAAATCATTTATGAAATACATAATTAATCACAACTTAATTGTATTTTACTATTTGTTATGCATGGTTGTAGGTTCAAGCATGCATGCCATTTGTTTCACAAAATCTGTAAATGAGGTTCCACGAGTCAAAATATTTGCTAGTTCTAAAAATGGATCCATGGGTGGTTTTGTAATTATTCAAGAAAACATCAGGGGGTATCTATACCATAATGACTTGTAACTCCAGTTTTGATTCTGAAAACAATGCTTTTTAGAACCTAAAACATAAATTTGGGTGATTTTGCAGATTGATGATGCCAGCTATGTTTGCCTATTGTCAAGTTTTTGTTGAAAGATTAATATTGTTTAGTCATTAATTTAAGATACCAACATTTAAGTTTCAATTTATCAGTTTTATGAGTTAAATAGGTTCAAGAATAATCTCGAATTCATTGCTACCAAGCGTTTGACAAAATGCCTCAATGGCTATAGATTACATGATTGCAAATTGTTTGACAAAATTCCTTAATGGCTATAGATTGCATGCTTGAAAAGTATTTTTCAAAAGGGATCAAGGGTTGTAGATTGCATGCTTCAAAAGTGTTTCCCAAAAGGCGTCAATGGTTTTAGTTTTTGTGGATATAAATTGTTAGATTAAATGTCTTACTCATTGTAGATTTTATGTACTATAAAATTATGAATAGATTTTATAATGGATGTAACTTATTATTTATAAAAGTTTTTATATGAATATAAAAATGAATTTAATAATTTGTTGAACTATTAATAGAGAGTAGGCCAGTTGTTACTTTTATTGTCTAAATATTTTATTAAAACAAGGGGGGGTTGTTGCTAGAAACAAATTTTACAGTGACCAGTTTTGTAGGATTTTGTGCAAGTGAGCATAATAAGTTTCATCTAAGATACATGTATCCATGGCTATAGCATTATGATTCAATGACTATAGAAAAAAACTACATGTTCCTAATTTTTGGAAGTCCATTGTTTTACATGACACTTTTTGAAGAATCATGTGCTTCTGAATTTGTAACAGTGGTTGTTGTTGCTGCAATATTCATTATACGAGTCTCATGGTTGAAGAAATGCCATTGGGAATTTTTAATTGATGAATCAATCAATATATCATATTTCTTAGATTTACTAATAAAGAAATGCATATTCCTCCATTTATCTTGTTACAAGTAGGTTAATGCTCATACCATAATTTGTGATTTTTTTGATAGAAGCATAATATTTTGGGTTCTTGTGGCATAAGTTTATGGCTATGATATCAAGATTCAATAAGTGGAGCTTATTTGACACAATATAGGAAATCAAATAGGTTGATCTAACTTAATTTTTCACACATGGCATTATTGTGGAATTTATTTTGTAGGTTTTAACCCTATACAAAAATTTTCTGCACACAAAGTCTAAAATATAAAATAAATAATGACAAGAATATAAAAAAAATACACAGAGACTTACCTATATTCCAAATCCGAGACTACCATATTGATTTTTTCATTATATTAATTTCAATTTTACAATACATATATATGCATGCCGAAGCATTCATAAACCCATATCTATTAACCCTAGATTAGAACATAATTGTAGTTCACTTGAGCGTATCCACAAAATATCATGGGTGGAAAACAATCATGCCCAAAACCATGTGAAAAACCCATGCACAAAAACATAAGTAGGCCCACACACCTAATATAGGGTCCATTTTCTTTACCCGGGGCATTTCCATAAACCACATGTAGGGGGCCTATCACCCCCGTGGAAACCCCAGAGAAGCAGGGACTATGCCCCCCCTGTGACTCCCCTCTTGCGCCCTATTATGTCCCTATAATATTAGTGTTTTACCTTATTATTATTGTCATAGTAACCCGTTATTGTTATTTTTGTTCCCATGTTGTCCTCATTATTATCACTTAGAACTATAAACATTTGTATATAACCCTTTGTCCAAGTTCAATGTCTAAAGTTGGTGTTAAATTGTTTTTAGTTTATGTTTCTTACTTAGGGTTGAAGCTTTAAAGATGTTTGATGTAAAGTGTACTTTAATCCTATCGGTCATCCTCCACCATCATGCTTTCATGAGATATGTCTTGTCTAATCCATGTCACTGATCCTTTCCGTAATTTCATAGCGCAGTCTCTTATTGGTCAGTTTCGCTGCATAATTATTGTTTATCCATTTCGCAGCGTCACCATCAAGCCGTTTCGCAGCGCATTATGGCAATTCAAAACTAATCGCGCTCCGAAATCGCAGATTCGTGCGTTTTGCAGCGAATATTTCTAAAAGGGTCAAGTCCGTTAATGAGTCACCACTTCTGTCCTCTCATGTCAGTTTTTCGTACCTCCCAAACACTCATTAACCATCACTCCACCAATAGATTTGCAGACATGCGCATCAATATTAATTCAAATGAGTTTTACTTTGCATGGATCTTTATGATGATCGTGAATGATACATAAGTGACCAGCCCGTGTGATGATTATATGTGAGTTTGCAAGTGAAGCTGTTTTCAAGTGAGCCTATTTACAAGCGAGGCCGAGCCAAAAAAGGATTAAATTACCATTTCAGTTGAAGTTGGTTCTCATTGTCAGTGCGAAGATTTCAAAGGCAAGATGGAGAGGAGAGAACACCGGTTTGGAAAATGTCAGAGAACAGAGCCTGAAGGTTTAGACTTAGCATTAAGAGATGAGGGTGTGAAGAAAGCCTTCAAGGATGCCGGCTGTTGGAATTTCTGTAAGAAGCTCCAGGGTGGCCATGCTCAGGTAACAAAGGATTTTGCTTTAAACTTCACCGGTTTGAATTCTAAAATTGCTATGCTAGAAGTTAAAGTGTCTCCG
>APFE031066475.1:0-10895 GCA_000404065.3 Pinus taeda
AAAAATAGTAAGTTGTGCTACAATTAAGGAAACTGAAAATGCTGAAAGAGACAATGATGGGGGTCCAGATGGACTTGGCAGGTGGCCACCAATATCCACCTGGATCACAATCCGCAACTCATTTATATCATGCCAACCAAAACACACCCCGCTCGAACTACCGCGCCAATCGTAGTTTTGTTCAGCTCGTGGGGCGCTCCTGCCCAGCGCGTCAAACTGTCGGGTTGACCAACTCGCGGGTCGCCCATTTTGTCACCTCGACGCTCCTACCCAAGCTCACTCAATCGTTGTGTCAACCACCCGCGGTCGCCTATTTTGTCACCTCGGGCATTCCTCCCCAACTCGACAAACAATCGTGTTGACCAGCTCGCCCATTCTTTCACCCGGGGCACCTCTGCCCAAGCTTGCTGAGTTACCATGTGCATCAGCCCTGTGTTTAACCCGTTGCACTTCTGTGTGCGCCTGCCCCGTGTTCAGCCTGCGACCTATAAGGCCCACGAGTCATCATTACGAGTTAGTGGGTCAGGTGCTCCAACCGAGTGCATTTAACTGACGAGTCAACACAAGTCAGCGTGGGCACACCAAGGCGAGATGAGCTGTGTGCGTTTAACCAACAAGTCGAGGGTGCTCACACATGACACGACGAGCTGACCAAATGAGCCAAGGAGTGTCGCACGAAAGTAATTTTGTGAAAATGGCTAAGTGTTGGCGAGTTTATATGGGAGGGTGGTCCTACACATGGGCGCCCACACCACAGGCCGACATGAGAGATTGGCGAAATAACCAAACGGTGGGTAGGCTTGACAAGTCGAAGACCGAACCAAAGGTTAGGCCACCATATATAGTAACAGAGGAATGGTGGAGAAAGACATTAGGCAATAAGCGAAATCTTCAAGTGAACGAGCTAGCAAGGTGATGCGAGCTGCAAACTTGGCGAGAATCGGGTGAAGGGCGAAGTGCAAGTGGCAGTTGGGCGAAAGCATAGAGCCAAGGAAAAATGTGAAGATGTGTAGAACCACAGGGCGAACAGACGGTGGTATCACAAGTCGAGCGGTGGTGTAACCGTAGGTCAGAGGTGTGACAAACTGGTTGCATCAGGTGGGCACATGAAAGTGTGACGGGTTAACCGTAGGGAAGGCACATAGAGGCATGACGAGCTGGCCACAGCAGGTGGGCATGCACGGAGGTGCGATGAGTTGGTCGCAACGGGTGGGTGCGTGTAGAGGTGATGAGTTCGTTGACACGCTGGTTCAATGGATGGGTGGAGTGCTCAAGGTGATGAGTTGGGTGACCCGCGAGTTGGGCGACCCGCAAGTTGGGTGACCCAGGAGATGGGTGACAAAGTTGTGTAGGCAAGTGGGCAGGAGCGTGCCGGGTGGAAAGGACGAGCGAACCACGAGTTAGTGAGGTAAGGTGAGGGTGGTGTGTTGGTGGCACGGTGTAGGAAAGCCGCGGGGTGTGCACCGAGTGAGCGACATGACCAGGCAGCGCTACATGAGGCAACCAAATTATGGGCGCAGGCCAAACGAAGTTTGTGAATGGTGAACAGTGGAGGTGGCCCATGGGCACCTCTGCCTAGTGAAAGGAAAGGTTGCATAGTGATGTAGGCCGAGGTTGTAATTTTGTTGATTTTGAGAGTTGGAACCTGGGGTTCCTCTCTAGTTGTTAATTTTCGAAAATTCTGATATTGTCATTATTATTGGGTAGACTCATATTGCAGGGAGTTTCCCCTCCTGTTTATTATCCGTTGTGCACTTATGTTAAAATGATAATGAAGATGAATATTTTATGAATGTTTATTTTGTGCTAAAAAAATATAATACTTAGAAAGTTGAGAAATAAACTAAGTATGAAAGTTAGGCGTAGTCCACACTTGTGAGTATTGTTAAAAAGAAAATGTGTGGTGGTGCCACACCCCCCTTTGTGCGGTTGGAAGAGTACCACCAGGGTAGGGGAATGACAAGTGGTATCAGAGCCTATTACTGATACATGATGAAGAAGTTTGAATACTTGACATTCGTGACAGTTGATTCAGGTTTATAGGTGAAGTGGTACAGGCTGATCATTGTGACAGTTGGTATCCACGTTGATTCAGTTGAAGTTTTTGTTTTTGAAGGTTGATGACTATTGAAGGTGAGAAGGTATCGAACACTTGTCGAATGGATGAACATGGTCAAAAGAGCATTTAAAAAGTTGAAAGACATGAGTGATTATTGGAAAGAAGAACCGCAAAAATAGTATTAGGCTTTTGTAAAAGAGTGGGAATCCTTGATACATCTAGGGAGAGAGATAGGAGATTTGAGGGAAGACTTGAATAATATTCATGTGAAGACTGATGAACTCAAGGGACTTGATGAAGAGATCCAGTAAGGGGCTCTTAGGCTCCAAGAACTCATGAATGAGAGAGTTCATTTGAGGGAGAAAAGCACCATGGCGGAAGCAAAAGTCAAGGTGCTCGAGGACAAGATAATGAAGGACTTTCTTGGTAGAAAGACCATTGTGATAGAGCGGGATGAGCTTGATTACATTGACAGACTTGGGGAATATCACCAAGACATTTAGTTAGATGTTTGAAGGCTTATTTCACTTCGTATAGAAGGAGTCAATGGGCGCTTGATTAGTGCACTTAAGCAGGGAATGATGGAGGACAAGATTGAAGGGATTCAAGCAGAACTAGGATCGAATTGCTTAGATGAGCCAAGCAATGCATTGAAGTACCTTAAGAAGAAAGTCAGGTCGAAGCACAAGTCGATAGACTCTTTTGAGGCCAAATTTGTGAAGAAGGTTGCTAAATTAAGATGCAAGATCAAGCCGAAAAAGGATGGTGATGCCTTGAAGCCGCGTTTTGTGCAGGTGACCATATGTGGCAAGAGATTTCAAGCTTTAGTAGACACAGGAGCTACTCATAGTTTCCTTAGTAGGAAAGCAACAAATTCTTTTGGAAAGAAAGATGAAATGGGAAGAGAGTGGAGTGCTTTCAAAGTAGTAAACTCTACCATGAAAGTTGTGACTGGTGTGATGGAGAACACTCAGGGGAGTGTGGGCTCTTGGTTTGGAAAGTTGGACTTGAGGATCGTGGACTTGGATGATCATTCTATGGTGCTGGGGCAAGACTTTTTTAAGGTTGCACAAGCCATACCAATGGTGGACCGGGACATTCTCTTGATTACAACTGAAGGGAGAACTTTGTTGGTTCTGATGAATAGAAGGATTTGCTTCTATGACTTTATATCTAAAAGATCCGAATGTGAAGCATGTTGATATGGAGCAAAGAGGACTTGGGTGTATGACTCAAACATCGAAGGAAGGGAAGTTAGTAAACATTGTTGCAAAAGCTAGAAGGAAAGATGAGGGTGGAAAATCAATTTCACACATCTTGAGACACTTGACAGGAGCATCTTCTACCAAAGATCATCACAATGGAGTTGCAGATGAAGGAAGTTCAAATACTTTTTCAGTAGCAGTGGCTGGGGAAGATTACATAGGCATAGATCCAACTAGCATAGTGGATTTTTACAGATATGCCATGGGAATATATGATTTTTAGTTGACAAAGGACAAGATTGAGAAGCTTGGTTGTACACATGAAGAGGTTAGAGTTGTCCACAAGTAATTGAAGACACGGCATCAATCCGATACATGGGTGGATGAGAGTCAAGGAGTGAACTTCCTAGCCCTCCTTTCTCGATAGACAACCTTGGAGGGAGGTTGGTGCAATGACCTTGACACTTAGAAGGGCTCCACCACCTTGGTAAGGGACCTTGATAGGAGGCTTCTTTATTTGACAGGTTGATGATGCTGGGATGTATGCGACTGCTTAGTAGCACATTGGCATTAGCATCATGGACAACATGTTGCTGATGGGATGGGCATACCATGGAGCTGAGCATGGCTTATTTTGGAAAGATTCTTGATCAAGTTGAGATTGTGACAGGATGCTGAGAAACAACCGATGCCGGCATGGAGAAGGTACATTATCATGGGTTGAGCATGACGGTTGGATTAGCTACCCAACTAGCTTGATGACATGGGGGCATGTAGTGCACCGAGTTTGTGTCAGATAGATGTCTTGGTTTCGACTAAGATGTTATGTTGGCTGGAGTATTATGCAGAGATTCACATGATGGAGACCATCGTATTACATATGTTGTAGGGATGTTTGGAATATATGGACTGACAAAAGTCATGAATCAAGGAGACTTCTTGTTTGTACACAGACCGATGGCTTATGCGAAAGTGGTTGATTGACAGCCTTGGTGACAAGATGGTTGCTGGGATGGAGAATTGTCGAGGACGACAATGACTTTAAGTGGGGGAGGATGTAAGGCCCATGAGTCATCGTTACGAGTTAGTGGGTTGGGCACTCCAACTGAGCACATTTAATTAACGAGTCAGCACAAGTCAGCGTGGGTGGACAGAGGCGAGATGAGATGGGCATGTTTAACCACCGAGTCGAGGGTGTGCCTACACAATGCGACGAGCTAACCAAACGAGCCAAGGAGCATCGCACGAAAGTGTTTTTGTGAAAATGGTTGTGTTGGTGAGGGTGGCAAGTTTATATGGGAGGTTGGTCTTGCACATGGGCACCCACACCATAGGCCGATGTGAGAGATTGGCAAAATCACCAAACGATGGGTTGGCTTCACAAGTTGGAGCCCCAACCAAAGGATAGGCCACCATATATACTAACGAAGGAATGGTGGAGAAAGACATCAAGTGATAAGTGAAATATTCAAGTGAATGAGCTAGCAAGGTGATGCGAGCTGCAGACTTGGCGATAATTGGGTGAAGGGTGAAGTGCAGGCGACGATTGGGCCGAAGCACGAAGCCAAGGAAAAACATGCAAATGCGTAGAACCACAGGGCGGACGGATGGTGGTATTGCAAGCCGGGCAATGGTGTAATTGTAGGTCATAGGTGTGATGAAATGACTACATCAAGTAGGCACAAGAAGGTGCGATGGGCTAACCACAGGGTAGGCACATAGAGGCGTGATGAGCTGGTCGCAGTGGTAAGGCACGCACGGAGGTGCGATGAACTGGCTACAGTGGGCAGGCGCGCGCAGAGGTGACACGTTGGTTGACATGATGTTTTGGCAGATAGGTGGAGTGCCCGAGGTGAGGAGCTAGGTGACCCACGAGTTGGGTGACATGCGAGCTGGGCGACACGGTTGTGCGGGTGAGTAGGCAAGAGCTCACCGAGTGGAACGGACGAGCGACCCACGAGTCGATGAAGTAAGGTGAGCGCAGTGCGTTGGTGGCATGGTGTAGGCAAGTCGTGGGGTGTGCGCCGAGTGGGAGACACGACCAGGTAGCGCTGCATGAGGCATTTGAATGATGGGTGTGGGTCGAATGAAGTTTCTGAAATGTGAACGGTGGAGGTGGGCCATGGGCACCTCTACCGTGAGAGGAAAGGCTACACAGTGGTGCACGCTTAGGCTGTAAGTTTGTTGATTTTGAGAGTTGGAACCTAGGGTTCCTCTCCATTTGTAAATTTACGAAAATTTTGATATTGTCATTATTATTGGGCAGTCTCATATTGCAGGAAGTTGCCCCTCTTTTTTATTATCTGTTGTGCACTTATGTTAAAATGATAATGATGATGAATGTTTTATGAATGTTTCTGATGTGCTAAACAAAGATAATACTTAGAAAGTTGAGAAATAAACTAAGTATGAAAGTTAGGCATAGTCCACACTTGTGAGTATTGTTAAAAAGAAAATACGTGGTGGTGTCGCACCCCCTTTCATGTGGTTGGAAGATTACCACCAGGGTATGGGTGTGACATGACCCGACTCGCTTTTATACTGCCGCTCGACCTACAGTTTCACCCGCTACCCAACCTGCATTCTAACTTGTTAGCTCGCCCTACGGCCTTGTTTCCTGCGGCTCCATCCGAAATGCTTTTTCCTTGGCTCTATGCTTTGGCCTAGCCACTGCCTTCTCTTCGCCCTTCACCCAAGTCCACCAAGTCTGCAGCTCGTCTTCTCTAACTCGCACTTCCAAGACATGATGATTTTTCTTGATGTCTTTCTCCACCATTCCTCCACTAATATATATGGCGGTCTAACTTTTGGTTGGGGCTCCGACTTGCCAAGCCGACCCACAATTTGGTTAATTCGCCAATCTCCAACGTTGGCCTATGGTGTGGGAGCCCATGTGTGGCACTGCCCTTCCATATAAGTTTGCCACCTTCCAACACTTAGCCATTTCCACATATGACTTTGTGCAGTTGTTCCTTGGCTTGCTCAATCTTCTCGTCGTGATGTGCGGGCACACCCTCAACTCGTCAGTTAAACGCACCCAGCTCATCTTGCCTCCATGCACCCACGTTGACTCATGCCAACTCGTCAGTTAAACGTGCTCGATTGGAGCGCTTGACCCACCAACTCATAATGATGACTCATGGGTCTTACATCCTCCCCCACCTAAAGTCATTGTCATCCTCAGAAATTCTCCATCCCAACAACCATCTATCACCAATATCATCAAGCCACATTAACTGTGTATATGGGTAATCCAGATGTGTCCACCTCTCGACCTGCCTCACGCCATAGATATGGCACTGCTCTGTAAGGAATCATGTGCTGGTACCCCTCATGTCGGTGATTAGTTGTGTAGCTAATCCAACCATGCATTGCCTCCAAAAGAACTCATTCCCCTACATCATCATGACTATCCATTGCATGCTACCTATCAATTTTTGTCATCTCACCCCTAGATGCCTACTCAAAATGTTGGAGACTCATTGCTATGAGTAGCTAACAATGAGCCTCTTCTCCATGATAGTCTAAGAAGATAAGGAGGGAGTAGAGCTTGAAGGCTCTCCCTCACTGATCAACTCAATCCACCTATTTAGATCCTCCTCTTGTAATCTCTACAAGTATGCTTCTTGATCCTCTGTCTGAACATTCAGCCTCACATACTCATCGTCATAATCATCCTCCACTGCGTCTAGCCTCCTAGATAGATCCAAGATGCTATCTGACAATGTCCTGATAACTTGTGACTTCTCCATAAGATTTGCCTCTGTAATAGACAATCGCTTATAGACCTCTTCATCTTGCACGTTCATTGCTGTCAATTTACACTCAGCCATAGTCACTCCTATGGTCAAAACACTGATAGGTACATCCTCTCATCTGTCCGAAATGTATAGTTTCTTCAAATGGGGAACAACCATAGCTTCAAATTTCTTCATAAAATCCATGCCCAGTATAGCCTCATAATCATCTATCCACACTATAGTGAAATCGACCTTCCTATCCATTCACAAAGTGTCACATCCACCTTCTCAGCTACACTGATCACTGAATCTGGAGGAGAATTCATTACCTTCATTTGCGCCTACACTAGTACAAATTTTAGACCAACCCTTCTCACAATATCCTCGCTCATAAAGTTGTGAGTTGCCTCACTATCCACCATAGTGAGTACAACATCACTCCCAACTTTCATTTCGACATAGTCTAACTTGTTCCTTTCCGGGTCTCTTCATGAGACAACTTCGTAGCCACTGCAGCTCCCAAAACCTGCATAACCCCAACATAAGTTTCTTCTTTCTTTTTCGCATTGGCTTGTGCTAAGGCAGCCAATTTTGGTATCGAAGGATAATTCTTCACAATGTGTGGTTCCTCACATATCCAACACTTCAACAGTTTCTTTGTCTTTGTCTTATCATATGATCTCGAAGACTCCTCTTTTGTATACTTTTCTTTTGGTTTGTCATTCATTTTCTTCTTCTCATCAGATCCTTTGTCATAGTGTTCTACCAAGAAATCCACAGCAGCAAATGCTTCTTCAAGTGTTTTTATCTTTTTCCTCTTCACTTCCTTCTACGCCTAAGGTTTCATCCCTATGATAAAGTTGAACACCTAGTCCCTTTCCCCCATGCCTGGAAGTTCCAAAACTACACTTGAGAACTCTCGCTGATAAGCTTGTAGACTCCTTGTTTTCTTTATGTATTTTATCTTCATCCTTGGATCCCATGTTTCATCTTGTGGACTAAAATGAGTTTGCAAAGCCTTCTTCATTTCATCCCACGAAGTAATGTCTACAAAATTGCCATTGGCAATCTGGTCCATCCTCCTTCACCACCACATATTAGCATCTTCCGTCAAGAATTGAGGAGCTAACTTCACTTTGGTTTCCTCATCGGACATCCCCAAACACTCCAAGTACTATTCCATATCCCATAGAAAGTTACCAAGATCTTTCGCACTCCTTGTCCCATTATAAGAATCTGGCTCTTTGACTTTCACACGAGCCACACCTCCACCTAAGTTGTGCCCAACAACCCTCTTCAAAACCACGATCTCATTCCGAGCATCCTCAAGATCTTTTTGCAATTTCAATATTTCTACCAAACCTTGATCTCTTGCTTCACCAATCTTCTTGACTTCTTCTTCCGTTTGTGTATATTGCCATTCAGTATAATCATATCGAACCTTGAGGTCTTCAAGCTACCCTTTCACCTTCGCATAGCCTTCCTGAACCTGCGTGTTCTCAGCCTTCATCGAAGCCATATCAAAAGCCAACTCCTCCATACGATCCAATACCCTATCAAAGAAAGCTTCACCTGCATCCTTTCCAGATTCACCTGTCACAACATGAGGTTCTTCTGCCATCTCTGCCATCTGCCTTCTTTGTGATTTTGTATAGACCATAAACCAATCTCACCAAAGCCCTACAGGAAAATAAGGACCTCTAATACCACTTGTCACGACGTGCAAGTGTATTAGCTTCACTTGCAAACCCGGTTCCAATGAATCAAGCTTTGATACCAACTGTCACATCACTACCCTGGTGGTACTCTTCCAACCACACGGAGGGGGGTGCGACACCACCACCCGTTTTCTTTTTAACAATACTCACAAGTGTGGACTATGCCTAACTTTCATACTTAGTTTATTTTTCAACTTTCTAAGTATTATCTCTGTTTAGCACAGTAGAAACATTCATAAATAATTCATCATCATTATCATTTTAACATAAGTGCACAATGGATAATAAATAAGAGTGGCAACTCCCTGCAATATGAGTTTGCCCAATAATAATGAAAAGATCAGAATTCTTGTAAATTTACAACCAGAGAGGAACCCCAGGTTCCACCTCTTAAAATTAGCAAACTTACAACCTCGTCTTGCACCACTGTGCAGCCTTGCCTTTCACCGAGTAGAGGTGCCCACGGACCACCTCCACCATTCAATCTCGTTCAGCTTTTGTTCAGACCACCCGTCGTTCTGTTGCCTCGTGCAGGGTTGCCCAGTCATGTCACCCACCCAGCGCACACCCTGCAGCTTGCCTACACTGTGCCAATCGAAACACACCCTGCCCGACCTACCATGCCAACTGTCATTTCGTTCAGCTCGTGGGGTGCTCCTACCCAGCTCGTAAGTTGGCCATTCTATCACCTTGAGCGCCCCTACCCGACCTCACCCAAACTCTGTGACAACCACCCGTGGTCGCCCATTCCATCATCTTGGGCATTCCTGCCCAACTCGTTGAACAGTCATGTCGACCAACTCACGGGTCGCCCCTTCTGTCACCAGGGGCGCCTATGCCCAAGCTCGCCGAGTCATCGTGTGTGAGTCATCATGTGCGCTCGCACTTCCAAGACTTGATGATTTTTCTTGATGTCTTTCTCCACCATTCCTCTACTAATATATATGGTGATCTAACTTTCAGTTGGGGCTCTGACTTGCCAAGCCGACCCACCATTTGGGTAATTCGCTAATCTCCAACGTCAGCCTATGGTGTGGGAGCCCATGTGTGGGACCACCCTTCCATATAAGTTCACCACCCGCCAAAACTTAGCCATTTTTGAGTATGAGTTTTGTGCTTCTATTCCTTGGCTCGTTCGGTCAGCTCGTCGCGTCGTGCGAGCATGCCCTCGACTGGCTGTTAAACGTGCCCAGCCCGTCTCGCCTTCGTGCACCCATGCAACTTGTGCCGACTCCTCAGTTAAACGCACTCGGTTGGAGCGCTCGACCCACCAACTCGTAACAATGACTCATGGGTCTTACACTCCCCCTCTCTCCTCCCTCACCCAGCCCCTCCCTCCCCTCTCCCCTACCCCACGCAGTCCCCCATCCCACCCCCCCCCTCACCGCCCTCCACCACCACCCCCTCCCCCACCTAACCCTACCCAATCCACTTCCCTCACCCCTCCACCGAGCTCGCCTAGTTACCGTGTGCGCCTGCCCTGCGTTCGACCTGCAACCCAACTCGCGGTTATACCGCTTCCTGATCTGCAGTTTCACCCACTGGCCAACCTGCGTTCTAACCAGTTAGCTCACCCTACAGCCTTGCTGCCTGCGACTCCACCCGAAATGCTTTTGCCTTGGCTCCGTGCTTTGGCCTAGCCACTGCCTACACTTCGCCCTTCAACCAAATTTGCCAAGTCTGCAACTCGTCTTCTCTAGCTCGCACTTCCAAGACTTTATCATATTTCTTGATGTCTTTCTCCACCATTCCTCCGCTAATATATATGGCGGTCTAACTTTCGATTGGGGCTTCGACTTGCCAAGCCAACCCACCATTTGGTTAATTCGGCAATCTCCAACATTAGCCTATGGTGTGGGCACCCATGTGTGGGACCACCCTTTCATATAAGTTCACCACCCGCCAACACTTAGCCATTTTCGCATATGACTTTCGTGCGACCGTTCCTTGGCTCGTTCAGTTAGCTCGACGCGTCGTGCTGGTTCGCCCATCTCGTCTCGCCGGTTAAACCCACCCAGCTCGTCTCGCCTCCGTGCACCCATGCTGACTTATGCCGACTCGTCGATTAAACGAACTCGGTTGGAGCACCTGACCCACCAACTTGTAATGATGACTTGTTGGTCTTACACTCCCCCTCCCTCACCCTGCCGCTCCCCTCTCCCCTCCCCCACCC
>APFE031066475.1:46363-65029 GCA_000404065.3 Pinus taeda
GGGACTACCAGCTTGATTTTTCATTATGTTCCTTTCAATGTTACAATACATATTTATACATGTCGAAGCATCCAATACCATGGAACGAAAACCATCGCATCCAAAACCATGTGTGAAAAACATGCACAAAACCATAGGTAGGTCCGCCCAACCTAATATAGGGTCCAAAACCAAAATTTTCTGGGGCACTGCCCCGTACCCCGTAGAGTGGGTTTACCTGCACCCCTCAAACCCCCTATGACTCCCCCCGCTACGCAATTGGCGCAACGAAGGAGGGGCTCCGCCCCCCTTCTAACCCCTCGATTAACTATGTGGGCTAGTCATGGAAAGAATATAACAAAACCCAACACACTTCAGGATGATAGATATTCTAAAGAGGTTGCTACCAAAAGAAACAATGTTGAGATGGGAGTCTGCTAAACCTAGTCGTAGATCTAGAAGACTTTTGAAACCTGAAATGGTGGGCATGCATGTTGAATCAGATGGGGCACTAATTGATGAAAGAGAAGAATATGGAACATCTTCATATGCATCCAATCATTCATCCGAAGATGTGAATTTTGATGGTGTGCAAGAACATATGAGTGATTTTGAATAATTGTCAAAGAGGGTTTATATAACTGATGTTTGCATGGTATCTTGAAATAAAAATTTTAACTTCCATATGATGTTACATGAAGTTATGAGTCATTTTTATGTTTGTTGGATCACATGTTTTAATTGTGATGAATTTATTTGTTTAGAATATCCACAATGCAACAATAACTTAGAGAAATAATTTATGTTTCATTCAATCTACAAGTATTGGTATTTTGATTATTATATAATTTATTCATAATTTCATGGTTGAAATATGTTGAAAACTTAAAGTTTTTTAATTCTATGGTTGAAAATTTGTAAAAAAAAAAATTATCTTTAATGTTATGGTTGAAAACAATTAAAATTTTAGCAATCTTTAATGTCATGATATTATATGTTTAACGACATGGATGAAAAATTGTTGAAATTTTAATGTGTTTTGGATCCCATTATTTTATCTTTAACGTCATTGCTAAAAAATGTTGAAATTGTACCTGGAAAAGAAAAATGTTATTCTATCAACAACATTAGTGTTTTTTTTCATTTATTTTGCGCAAAAAATTGGTTTTACTATCATTTTTTAAAAATGTTGAAAATTAACCCTAAAAAAAAACATCGTTCCTGCATACACACTTTTCATTTTTGGGTTGTTTTTCATGTTTTTTGGGGGTTTTTTGGCTAGAGTTCTCGTTTTGAGTTTATAGTTCCCTTTTCAAAGTTTACATTGTTTATTACATTGTATGCATAAAAAATATATATATAGATTGTTGGGACAATTATGCTAGTCTAACTATCCGACAAAACATATTACTTAGTCTATCATTAGTTATCCTTTCATTACATTATGGGCTTGTCAGCATGCCTTGGGCTAGTCGGTTGAGCTAACTAGCTCCTCCAACACCTTGCTATCCCAGTTCTTATAGGGTTCTTCGAACTCATTCCCACAAATTCCACAATTATCTTTCCTCAACACCTTAGTTTCTTCTTTGTTCGATTTTCCTCAAACTTAAACTCTTTGAATTTTTTCAAAGACTTCGGATTTCTACCTAAGGAAATAAATTAAAGTAACACATGCATAAACCATGTACACATGATTTTCCCTAGAAAATCCCAACCGAGGAAAAACCATGTAACACTAGATTTATTATTATTTTTGAATTAAACATAGCTAAGTCAGCCAACACCTTGGCCTCACCCAAGTGAGCATTTTACTCAATTCTAACACATTACAATGGAGAAACCTAAAACCTTTTAAAGGATTGAACTACATATAATTTCATGGGCTCAATACCAAGTGCCTAAAACCATAGTTGTTGACCTAAGAAACTTAACGCTTTCACCAGGTCAAGTTTACCTAACAAACCCCCCTTCAAACTTGAGTGGGGAAATTCATTGGATCCAATTCGAAAAAACTCACATACTCTCCTCCTCTATCACCTAGGTATGCATCTATAATTTATCGGTTGGGGTGATTTGAACTTAAACATGAACTTAAAAAATTACAAATATAACCATAAATACAAAGATGCATCAGAAATAACACTTCATTTCATTAATATCAAATATTGAAATATGATTACAAACATAATGGAAATAAGACTAGCTCGAGCGATGGTAGCTTATCTCCGAGAAGAGATGTGGCGGCTACTAATCCAGGTGGCTCCAGAAAGACACATAGGACAAAGAGGCTCATGAATGCCTGAAAATCAAAGTATTCAGAATGATTTCGTCCCAAGAACAGAGTGTAGATCTCATCTTCCTTATCGTGGAGGTGCGAATGGTTCATCAATCCAAGTCTGGATGATGAAGTTGTTGTGAAAAGAGTTTGGCTTAGTTCCTTTGAAAAAGGAGGCATTTTCTCCTAAAAATGGGTTTTTAGCCTTTATAAGGAAAATCGCAATCAGAGGGTCCAAAGGGGCACACTTAAGTTAGGCGGATAGGAACCCCCGATCAGCAATCTCCAATTAATTGGAATCGAGGGTATACTAGTTGCGATATTGGGCCTTTAGAACATGTGATTTGTGATTGTTGATATTGGGGATCGGAACGATCAACGTCGGCGTATGCCAAGGTATCGGCGAAGACCCCAGGCCGTAGTGATAGTGATATGCGATGCGATCTCAGTTGTCGGATCAGAAACCGATCAATGGCAAGGATTAAATCGACGATCGGGAGATTAGTGATTCCGATACCAAGGGGTGATGCGATAGCGACAACGATGCAATCTGGATCGTCTGATCAGAACATATCAATGGTCCAGATCTAATCGGCACGTCGGCAATCAAAGATCCCCCAATATATAGGGCCATTAACATAGCGATATGCAATTGCGATATAGCACGGACCCAATGGGTTTATGGACCCGATTGAATGAAATTTGAAGTCTAGTTTTATAACTTTTCGATTAGATTTTCAATGTTTTCCGTATATTTTTATTTTAAACCGGAAAAAGCCTATTTTCAAAGGTTTGTTGTGCCCGCCGATCCTTTTATGAAAACAACTTCTATCCTAAACAACAGACCCCTATTTTTATGTGGCCTTGTGCCAAACGTGTTATAAAACACGATGGATGTAGAGAGCCGAGGCCGGAGTGAGTGTGGGGAAGAGCTAGAGGGCCAGAGAGCCTGTGCTAGACAGCTCGAGAGCCTATGCTAGACAGCCCGAGAGCCTATGCTAGAGTACCCGAGAGCTTGAATTCCAGAGAGAAAATGAAGAGACTACGCCCAAAGGAAAGCCACAGAACGAGACAGCCAGACAAAGACAAACACAACTAGGTAGTGCCGCGAGTTACTCAGAGAAGACTCGGTGCTAGGGAGCTGGAAAGCGAGAGCACCAAGAGTCGCAGAGCCATAGAGCATGATCGAGGCAGCACGAGAAGGTGAGCCAAAGAACCAGAAGGTCAGGCAGAGCCGCAGAGTTGTAGTAATGTAGCCAGAGTGTTGCAAGCACCAGATTGCCAAAGAGCTACATTGTAGATAGCCAGAGCAGTATTCTTCCTCAAATCGATGTTGTGAGATTGAAGCAAGCTTCAGCACTTTGGATTACTTCGATTTCAGATTGTGATAAGCCAGAAAATTAATGATGCAAGGGAAGCCAAAGTCCAGAATGGTAACGACCCTGCCTGCGCATCGACAATGTGAACAACTATTTATCGTGGATTATTTTTCTAAAGATATGAACATCCACTTCTTCAAATGGCCCGTGGTGTGAGGTATATGATTTTTTTATATACTTCTTCTTATTACATGATGATGCATGGATCCTTGATTGATATTGAGGCAGGACCTTATTTATTATATGTTGTCATGATTCCTTGCTTGATTTGATGTGGAATCTCTTATGTGATGTACTTGTTGCCATAAATCTTCCTGTTATGCTTTGATATCCCTTGTTGTGTGTTGTTGGGATACTCTTGTTGTCGTCATGCATGTTTTGTTTTTGAAATCCCTTTTATGCCATTTTTGGTGGGATGTTCATCATGCATGTTTTTTGTGTCATACTAATAGGAGTCTTTTGACTGAGAGTTCCGGTTGTGGAAACTCTCTTAGAGCCACTCCTACATGAGGGAATTTTTCCTTGTATGATTGCGACATCATCTCTTGTGTACATCACCATTATTGACAGCACTTAATGCAGCGGCCTACACAATCTTAACACCGGGTCCAGAGATGTAGTCCCTCCTTGACGAACTTTGTTATTAACGCTTATGTTTTCATGTGTTGATGATTGTTATATTCCTCTTCTTTTCCGCATGCAAATGAATACATTAATGTTCTTTTAAAATACAATTTTAACACATCACGAAAGTAAAAGGTCTTGGAAGGGTCCTTCGTCACACCCCGGACCTAGAACAAGTGGTATCGGAGCGGTGTTTGTGTTGATGTGAATTGCAGTGTGAACAATGGAACGTGCAATGACAGAGGATGAAAGAGCGATGTGCGAGACCATGCTTGACATTTCCAAGAAAGTGGAAATTGTGTATGAAACTCTACAGAAAGAGACAGAGGAAAAGGAGTGATTGCAGCTACAGTTGCAAGCCACAAAAGAGGCCATGGAAGAACTAAAGAAAAAAAAAACAAAATCTTGAAACAAAAAATGATGAGTTAAAGATGCGTCTACATGAAGAGAAATAGAAAAAACAAAGTTTACTACCACAACTGCAAGCAAAGGACGAGCCTTGGAAAAGCTACAGCATGACCCATGTGAGGTAAAAAGTAGTTCTCCATCTTCATGTATGTTTCCTGATGATGATTTCGTTGTTTTTGAAATCAAACCATAGGAATTGGCTCCCAATTGTTGAAGAGAATGGGGTATGAAGGAAAATGCTTGGGCGTTAATGGCCAAGGCATTGTCAATCCCATCAAAGTAGAAGAATTACCCCGTCAGGCAAGACTTGGGTATGTCAGGAAAGAAGTTGGGGAATGCACTGAGATAGTTAGCGAACCACCAACGACGAATGATGAGCAGCCCTCGTCAGTTCTTTCCAAATCGAAAGAGAAGGTAAAATATGTTGATTTCCTTTCGATTTCATCTTCTCATAGTATGATGTCTGTTGGAGATTTGGAGATCCCAATTACAGGGACAAACATGAGGCTCCTTACAAGGATGAGGCACGAGGAGAAAGAACTTGGTGTTAATAACCAAGGCATAACTCCACCTTTGCAGGTTATGCATGAACATTGATTTGCAGGCTTGAGATACACTAAAGGAGAGTGCTCGAAGGTGTTAGATTCATACAAGACATCATCAAGGAAAGAGAATGATGGGAAAACGTCCCCATCATCCCATGGCAGTTTCCATTGCAGGGAGAGAGCTAAGGCAAGCTCTCATCGCCATACTGACATCAGAGACAACAAAGGAAGGTATAACCACTTTTGATCTTCGAATGTTCATTTTGATTATGATCATGTTGTTAATAATGAACGAAGATCAAAGCATCGAAAAACATGTATCTTTTGTGGTTTACCTAACCATACCTTTTCTAAGTGTTGGAAAAGAATGGCAACACTCAAGAGGCATGAAAGACCCTCTCAACAGCATGAAAAGAAACAGGTTAAGCAAATATGGAGTAAGAAAACCTACAGTAGTCATTGTGACAGAAATGGCCATCGAAGAGCCACTTGCTGGAAGCTCCATCCAGAACAGTGCCTTAAAGACAAAGCATTGATGCGTGAACCAGGTAAAGCAGTTGTTCGATAAGAAAAACCACCTCAAGGAGGTGACCCATTCACCATAATAAGTGAAAAATGGTTTCTAGACATGTTTTCATTTCATGGTCATTCTTTTGTAAATCATTTGTTGCATTTTAAAGTGTAAAAGTGATGATCTGTTTCCAACACTTGGTCAACAACAATGATGTCTGGTCATGTTTTGAGTCGTATTTTGAGTTGCATGTTAAAACTCTAAAAGTGATGTTATGTTTCCATCACTTGTCGAAATAATAGTGTTTGGCCTTATGCATGCAAGTCATGTGTTGCGTTGATGATGAGTTTTCCATCACTTTTTGAAGCGACCGTGATAGGTTGGCCTTGTTGTCATAACTGAGATATTACATCCATTTTTTTGTAAACTTTACCACCGAATATATGTTATAAACTCATGGAAAGTATGGGACATTTGGGTCATTAGTTGGTCATATCATTCAAGCATGTAATTTGCAAAACAATGTACTATAGGTTGCAGATGTAGCAGGTGTCGGTTCGTCGTTGAAGGCTCCGAAGAACAAAGGTGAAGGAGATGGAAGCAAGAACTTTTCAGGATGCTTGTGATGCAGACAGGGTACAGAGAGAGTTGCAGATTATTTTCCATGCTTTTGGAGGACCAAAAGCTCCTCAGTGGGGAGGATTGATCCAGGTGGCTCTAGAAAGACACACAGGACAAAGAGGCTCATGAATGCCTGAAAATCAAAGTATTCAGAATGATGTCGTCCTAGGACCAGAGTGTAGATCTCGTCTTCCTGATCACGGAGGTGCGAATAGTTCATTAATCCGAGTCCGGATGATGAAATTATTGCGAAAATTGTTTGCCTCAGATCCTTTGAAAAAGGAGGCATTTTCTCCTAAAAAAGGGTTTTAAGCCTTTATAAGGCAAATCGCAATCGGAGGGTCCAAAGGGGCACACTTAAGTCAGGCGGACAGGAACCCCTGATCAGCGTTCTCTGATTAATTGGAGTCAGGGGCATACTAGTTGCGATATCGGACCTTTAGAACATGCGATTTATGATTGCTGATATCGGCGATCGGAACGATCAGCATCGGCGTATGCCAAGGTATCGGCGAAGACCCCGAGCCATAGCAATAGCGATATGCGATGCAATCTCAGTCGTTGGATCGGAAACTGGTCAACGACCAGGATTAAATCAGTGATCGGGAGATAGGAAATTCTAATACCAAGGGGCGATGCGATAGTGACAACGATGTAATCTGGACCGTCCGATCAGAACAGATCAATGGCCCAGATCTAATCGGCACATATGCCGATCAGCGATCGGTGATCCCCCGATATACAGGGCCGTTAACATAGCGATACGCGATTGTGATATAGCACAGACCCTATGGGTTTATGGACCCGATTGAATGAAATTTGAAGTCTGACTTTATAACTTTTCGATCAGATTTTCAATGTTTTCTATGTATTTTTAGTTTAAATGGGAAAAGGCCTATTTTCGAAAGTTTGTTGCGCCTGCCGATCCTTCTATGCAAACGGCTTCTATTCCTAAACAACAGACCCCGATTTTTATGCGGTCTTGTCCCAAACGTGTTATAAAACACGATGGATGCAAAGAGCCAAGGCTGGAGAGAGTGTGGGCAAGAGCTAGAGGGCCAGAGAGCCTATGCTAGAGAGCCCGAGAATCTGTGCTAGACAGCCTAAGAACATGTGCTAGAGTGCCCAAGAGCCTGAATGCCAGAGAGAAAATGAAGAGGTTGTGCCCGAAGGAAAGCCACAGAACGAAACGGCCAGACAAAGATAGAGACGGCTAGGTAGTGCCGCAAGTTACTCAGAGAAGCCTGAGTGCCAGAGAGCTGGAAAGTGAGAGCGTCGAGAGCCGCAGAGCCACAGAGCATGATCAAGGTAGCGAGAAGGTGAGCCAAAGAACCAGAAGGCCAGGAAGAGCCGCAAAGCTGCAGTAATGTAGCCAAAGTGCTGCAAACACCAAATTGCCAAAGAGCTACATTGCAGATAGCCAAAGCAGTCTTCTTCTTCAAATCGATGTTGTGAGATTGAAGCAAGCTTCAGCACTTTTGATTACTTCAGTTTCAGATTGTGATAAGCCAGAAAATTAACGATGCAAGGGAAGCCAAAGTCCATAATGGTAACGACCCTGCCTTTGCATCAATAATGTGAACAGATATTCACCGTGGATTGTTTTTCTAAAGATATGAACATACACTTCTTCAGATGGACCGTGGTGTGAGGTATATGATTTGTTTATATACTTCTTCTTATTACATTATGTTGCATAGATCCTTGATTCATATTGAGGTAGGATCTTATTTATTATATGTTGTCATCAAGATTCCTTGCTTGATTTGATGCGGAATCTTTTATGTGATGTACTTGTTGCCATAACTCTTCATGTTATGCTTTGAGATCCCTTGTTGTGTGTTGTTGGGATACTCTTGTTGTCGTCATGCATGTTTTGTTTTTGAAATCCCTTTTATGCCATGTTGGTGGGATGTTCATCTACATGTTTTTTGTGTCATACTGATAGGAGTCTTTTGACTAAGAGTTCCAGTTGTGGAACCTCTTTTAGAGCCACTCCTGTGTGAGGGCATTTTTCCTTGTATGATCGCAACATCATCTCTTGTGTACATCACCATTATTGACAGCACTTAATGCAGGAGCCTACACCATCTTAACACCGGGCCCGGAGATGTAGTCCCTCCTGGACGAATTTCATTATCAACGCTTATGTTTTCATGTGTTGATGAGTTTTATATTCCTCTTCTTTTCCGCATGCAAATGAATCCATTAATGTTCTTTTAATATGCAATTTTAACACATCACAAAAGTAAAAGGTCTTGGAAGGGTCCTTTGTCACACCCCGGACCTGGATTAGCTACATGCCTCTAAACTGTGTTACAATGAGACTTAGAGGCCTATCTATTTTTGAGAAACAATTGAAAACCCTAAACATCCAAAAAACTAACCCTAAGAGATGAAGTGCCAAAACTATAGGCCTTGTTTAGGTAAATTGGTACATCAACTTCCCGGGGTCATAACTTTGGCATACGATCTCTGTTTGATGCGCACAATACCTCGTTAGAAATATCTATACGGTGACTACAATTTTCGAGCAACCACTACTGGGCCATGCCCCTTGATAGTCCTGGTTTTTCCAAAAAAATGTTGTTTAGGTCCTCAAAAATGGCTCTGGAAGTTCAGGACCCGGAAAACTACAAAAAACGTAAATTGTGCTACAATTAAGGAAACTGAAAAAGACAGTGGTGGGGGTCCCATTGGAATAGACAGGTGGCCACCAACATCCACCTAGATCATGGGATATGCATTCCTAACTACGTCTCACAACCGTATACCTATTTACATGTAGTTACAAGTTTTAATTTTCAAAGTAACATTTTTGGTTATTGCTCTCCTTGCACTTATGTCATCATTCTCTCAGTATCACACACTTGCTCACACCAAGTGCCCTCTTCATGTCTTTTCATCACAACCAATATCATGAGTTTCTTTCCATCTATGTTGGCTTTGGTATTTTCCTCTACATTTTCTTTTTGAAAGAATGATCTCATGTCATCTCGAAGCAAGTCCTCCATGCACTACTCACAACTCCTTTGCACCTTAACCAAACAATAGAGTTCTTTCTTCACCAAGTAGAAACTTTTTTTTTTTATCCCTTTGTTTGGCTGATAACAATTGTTAAAAAAAAAAAAGACAAATTAAAAATATAATAGGCACAAAAATAAATGCACATCATGACAAATTCATACGAGACCAACTTTCCTTGGTTCACCCAATATAGACTACTTGCAAGTTCTTCAATCACTTACTAATTGTTTAGCGAATAAATAGCAACTGCACATTGATTATTAATCTAATATTCATATAAAACTTGCAAATTATCATGCACTATATATCATAATACTTTATTGTTAAATGTCAATAAAGTTGCAATATTGTAGAGGTTTGTTTTAGAACAAAATACATTGTCTTTTACAAGCCACGGAAGAACTTAATTCACACTTACATAAAATTAATGAACACACTTATCTATGTAACTAAATAAAAATTAAACTATTTTGTAAATATCTCCTTAATTAATTTTCATTTGGTTTAATCTATTTTAATTGTATATAAATCGAACGAGTGACATTGTTCAGTGGATTGTGTTACAATTCAACCAACCTTGTTGGGGGCAATTCGAGTTCCTCATAATGACATTACATTGTATAAAAAATTATCTAAATATATTTATATAGAAGTTGCAAACTGTTATGCAGTATATATATCTTAATATATTAGGTTCAAATGTCACTAAAATTATAGTATTTTAGAAGTTTGTTTAATAAATCACTAAAAAACAAATCACATTTACATAAATTAATAATCACACTCATAAAATAAACACACTTATCTATATAGAAAGATTAATTATTTTAAAACTATCTCCTTAATTAATTTTCATTTAATTTAATCTATTTTCATTGTGTATAAATCCAAAGAGTGACATTGTTCGCTGGATTGTGTTACCATTCAATGAACCTGGCTGGAGGCCATTCCACCTCATAATGAGATGACATTGTATAAAAGATTTTCTAAAACAGGAAGGGAAATTTCATTTTCAATGAAGTTTGAGTGATCAAAAACTCTCATAGCACAAACATTGGAAATTTGAAAAACTAAAACTTAAAACGTAACTGGCAGTAAGTTTTTTTTATCTGCAATAGTTTTTCTTAGCCCCTCTCTTCGTTCTCGGAATTTGGTCTCTTGGTGTTTATTTAATTTCGATTATTATATTTTTTGGTGAGATATAATGTATTCAGTTTTTATAGTTTGACTGTATATTAGTTTATTATATTTTTTGGTAAGATATAATGTATTCAGTTTTTATAGTTTGATTGTATATTAGTTTATTTTAACTAAAAAATTATTAATTGATTCAAAATAAATAAATAAATTTAATTTATTATTTATTATTTAAATTTTATTGGTTTAAATTTAATTGATTTTTTTATTATTTATTATGTATTATGTAATGATTGTATTTTGTCATCAAATTGTATCTCACCTTTTACATATACAATGCAATCTTTAATTATATATCGTTAAATTTTAATTTAAATTTCCATATACAATATAATCTTTAATTATGTACCACCAAATCTTAATTTAAATTTGTACAATCTTTAATTATATGGCAAGCACTAACGAGCTTGCCATAAGGCATTAAATGCCTGCTTACATGCGCCCTCGATAGCCCGATAACACACTGCCATTATTTTTATTTATCTAGTCTTTATTTATCTAGTCACCACTCACGTGTGTGTTATTGGACTATCTAGGGCCCATGTAAGCGGGCATTTAATGCCCTATAGCAAGGTCGTTAGCTCTTGCCTAATTATATAACATCAAATCTTAATTTAAATGGATACATAATTACTTACTGGTCAGCTTACCAAACTGTTAAACAACACAAAAGCAAAACGTGAAGATAAATTTGTTCTTCTCATCTAAAAATTGAAGAGTGACAGGATTATTGTAATAGCAATGTCAAAATTCTCCATGTGTCATAGCCATTGTTTATTTGATTAGGAATAAACGGATTGTAGTTTAATTTTCAAATAATTATTTACTTAAACCTCGTGTGGAATTGTTCAATGTGTCGTAACCATTTTTATTTATTTATTTATTTATTTTTTATTTTTTTCAGGAAGAAAAAGCAAGATAGTTTTATAAGAAAATTACATAATGCTAGAAGCATATGCAGAAACGTGGACAGAGCCACTTACAACAATACTCCATAAGAAGTATCCAAAAATACCCTCAGACAGGGCATCAAATAAAGGTATAAACCCCAGTTAATCTGCATAACAATGCCCAAAATAAACCCCAAAAGGACAATATTGCACAGACGTGAAGAGGCAACCCATCTATTACAAGAAAAACAACATAATAGTGCAAAGGTGCAGGGGATGGCACCAATGCACCAAGCAGCGAAGCTTCAGTGGATAGAAAAAGAGAACATAAAGCACTAGATCTGTTCGCCCAATGCAAAAGGAGAGGCACGAAAAGAGGAATAGAGCACCAAAGGTAGCCACTCCTTCCCCACCCTCTCAAACTCTCCAGCGGAATCAGACGAAAAACAGAGGTAGAAACATTGCTTCAGTCATCCACATCTGCCTGCAGAAAAGGACCAGCGGAAACATCCATAGATGCGGCACGAAACAGTGCAGAGCGTCTCTGTTCCCTCAATGCGCCAAACGAAATGCGGCGGCCAAAACGAAACCAGACTGCCGCCGAGAAGGAGAAAACCCACCAAAGCAGAGGAGAGGCTCGAGGGCAGAGGCGGCAAGGGCAGCCACCTCGCCCCGCTCAGAGAAAATAAAAAACCAGAAGACAGCGGCTGCAGCGTCCCCCTAACACCCTTGTGATTCCCGTTCCTTCAGCTGAAGATGAAACTCAAAAAAGCCCTCACTATCGGCCCCTAACACCCTTGTGATTCCTGTTCCTTTAGCTGAAGATGAAACTCAAAGAAGCCCTCACTATCGGCCTCGCTGCACGCGCAAACCCTCTGCGCTCACTCTCCTCCCGCCCTCAGCGCTTCACTCCACGCGCAAACCCTCTGCTTCTCAGCACCTCACAACTCCTTGCAGCTCTCAGAAACTCTCCGCAGCATTACACAACGCCCCTCACACAGCTCCCCTCGTTGCGGCTCCCTTGCCTCTCCCCTCACCGCAGCTCCCCGCACCATAGCTCCACGCACAAACCCTCAGCGCTCACGCTCCTCCCGCCCTCATCGCTTTGCTTCACAGCTCCGCCCTCACCACTTCGCTTCACAGCGTCACACAGCTCCTCTCGCAGCGGCTCCCTGGCCTCTCCCCTCACCGCAACTCCACACAGCGAACCCTCAGCGCTCACTCCCTTCGCGGTCAGAAGTGTATGATAACATTCCAAACCATTGTTTATTTAATTACGAGTAAACGAATTGTTGTTTAATTTTCAAACAATTATTTACTTGAACCTCGTGTGGAATTGTATATGATTTTTTTTTTAAATTCATCGTAGATTTAGATATTTTAAATAATTACAATTAATAAAAAGAATTAACTAATAATTATAATTTAAAAAAAAAATTAATTAATTAATTTTAAAGATAAAAGTTTTTAATGGAAAAAGTGTTAAAAATGTGAAAAGGACAAAAAAATAGGTAATACTTTCCATAATAATTAAAAAAAGTGTGATTGTGAATAATAGAAAATAAATGTTAAGTAATGACATTTAATTACAAATGCTAAAAATATAGCAAGTGATATAGAAAATTTTATTTTTAAAATGTGAAGAATAAAATAGTTGGACGGGTTTTTTATAATATATTAAAATGAAAATCAAAACTATAATGCAATTTTTTTTCATAGAGTCAAAAGTTTTGCAATGACCAAAAACGCATAAGGCAAGTATTACAAACATTGTTTCTACTTCTCTTTCATTATATATATATAATGTTACAAGTGAAAATCTCAAATGCCAATATTTATTTTTATTCTTAAAAAAATATATCACATTATTGTAGATTTTGACTCTTTATAATTTTTTTCTTTAATCTCATGTTTTCAGTTTTTACCTTTTTTTCTTTTACTAGTTGTTGTTTATAGTCTTCGGTTTTGCCAAATCATCATAATTTTTTTATTTTAATTTAGCTATCTTTAAACTAAACTACATGTATTGGCTACTATGTAACTTGTTAAGTTCCACAATCTCAATCATTAGGTTTCACTTGAATTCAAAGAATATAGACCATTACCCATAGTTGTTCTTATGTCATTGAGTTTCTAGGCAAATTCACTTTAATGTATTCAAAGGCTAAAGACCATCCACTCTCTACATTTTTACTTCTATTGTAAACTCTTTGATTTTGATAAGTGGATAGGTATTTTAAACTATTGAATAAATTTTTGCATTTAAATAAATAATCTAAATTATAAAATTAATCTAGATTCATCTTAACTCTAGATCTATAAAGTAAAAGGGATTATATCTCTTTTTATAGAAAAAGAAGTTTGTATCTCAAGAGATTTGATCCTAGATCCATCGAGGGTTAAGATGGATCTAAGTTGGTATTAATATTAATCTTTTAATATTAATATTAGATGATTTTTTACATGGCATGATAACAAAATTAATATTCAAATATTACAACTTTGATGTGAATATATGTCATTAAAAATTAATATATCCATATGATATGTTTTTTCCTTTTAAAGATTCAATTTATAAATATTAATTAAAAAGAAATATTTGAAAGTCGATTTTTTTATTCTTTGTGTTTGTAATTTTTTTCTTATAGTTTTATTATTACTTTTGTTTGGGTCTATATTTTTAATTTATTTATATTATTACTATTATGTGGAAGAGACGTAACATACTTACCGGTTATGAACTAAAAATATAGTAAATATAAAATATAATTAAATTTTATATCCAATATTCATAACTCAAATAGACTTTGAAAACTAAAATCCTATTCCTTATTCCTTATCTTATTATAAAAGCAAAAAATATCTCTGTATAAAATTTCAAACCACATTGAAAAACAATAACATTCTATTGTACCAATTAGAAAAAATAACATTCTATTGTACCAATTATTCAACCATTTAATCATTCTATATTAAAAAAAAAAAAAAAACGACCATTACAATTATACACTTAAATACATACACCTAAAAACGACCATTACAATTATACACTCAAATATATACACCTAAAAGTATATATAGATACAAAGGTCAAATTCAACCATATTTGTAATTTGATCAATTAATTTGTATAAAAGATAATTCTCGAATTTCATGAAAAAAAATTAAGAATAAAAGCGAACTGTTAAAAATAAACTATTCCAATTTTTCTTTTTTAAATAGAGCTAATCATTGCCACTGTAAAAGGCGAAGCTAAACCATAAAGCGTGTTTCTTAGCTCAATAAAACTTTTATCGTATTAATATTTTTCGTTAAACCATAAAGCGTGTTTCTCAACTCGATAAAACTTTTATCGCATCAATCTTTCAAGTGAAGCACGTCTTTGACTTTTGAAATTATGTTGGTGGCAGGTTGCGGTGGAGAAATAAGTACCCGCCAATAATCCAATTGCAGTGGTAACAAATAAATCTCATACTATTGAGCTTTAATGCTGTATATGTCTACTTTTCTATTTTGCCAAGGCCAAAATGGAATGGAGAGCGTATATAGTCGCGGCTCAATACAGCTCGATAGTATAAGATTTATTTGTTGTTTATTGGAGCGGTCTAAAAATTATGTTTTTTATTTTGAAAGTTATGGAGGTTCAATTATATTTTGAAAAAATTTGGCAGGGATTTTGTAAATTTAAGTAAAAGTTGTCAAAAAAAATTTGGCAGGGATTTTTGTAAATCCAAGTAAAAGTTGTCAAAATTCATAATTTTAAGGGTTCTAGACGTTTTTGAAGGTACTTAATCCATTTCCACCATCAAAAACATGATTTAAACACTGCATCTCTAAAAAAAATTTAAATTTTTACCCTAATTTCAACCAATTTTAACCGTCTAAACAATCCCTCCCCTATAAACGACTTCATCTTCATTACCTTTTCTCATTTAACCGTGGAGTACTGCGATGACCATCCACCACCACATACCCATGGAGCACTGCAATGACCATCCACCACCACAGAAACTGTTGGAGAAGAAAAGAGGGAAGTAATGAAATTTTGCTTTTTGAGTGATACAACCCCATGGACCTTTATGGTAAGAACTCGGACCCTTTATTGGATTTGTGAATGGCTTGGTGCCCGTCTCTCCATGGAAAAGATGGCTCTATGAGCCACCCTAAGTTATTAATGGTTTTTTATTATTTTTAGTATATATATATGAATGAATGATATACTAATATGTTAGTCCAAAATTATAAGATTGAATATAATATTAATAGAAAATAAAATAAAATATAGTTAAATATATATTAACATAAAATAAAAGAATACAATAATTTAGTGAAAAAATAGAATAACAGTGGTGAAACTAATAAGAATAAAAATATAGAGAAATGGAAAGAGGGAAGCTAGAGATGAAGAAAAAGTAATGTGTAATGTTTTTATTACAAAGTAGGTGTGTAGAAAGATGTTGAAAAGTCAAGTAGATTTTCCATTTGATTTTATTTTCAATTTTATCAGTTAAATATGACGATTATGATTTATAAATAAAAGAAAATTATGTATTTCATGATATTATTGGTATAATCATTTTATTATTTTTGCAACTTACCACACAAAGGTTTACTAACCAAAATTCTATTTACAGTGGATTTTATGAATTCAATTATTGACGAGCTTTGAATATTTCTAATTGCCAATCACTTACTTTAGCTATTTAAATTTCTTTCATCTAATTAATAATTCATGGAAATTAAATTTTTTACTTTATAAAATGAAGAGGTAATAGTTTACCTATCATAAGATTTTCATATAATTGGTGATGTGAAAGTAAAGTTTTAGCATTAAATTGAATATATGTGATTTATCTTTGTTTCAAAATTGTTTAAAGAAATAAAAAATATTAAAAATTAAATTTAGTAATCAATTTTTTTTTTAAATGTAATATTTTAATATAACTCAAAGCATATATAAATTATTTATTTTATATATTTTTATTAATAATTCAAACCATATTAACACAATTATAGTTACCAATGTGGTTGATATATGCCGATAGGCATATGTCCACCACCCACCTCATTAATAATTGTTAGGTGTATTTTATTAAAAGCTAACTCTTTCTCATTAAGAGTTGTGTTTCTTTCTAAGAGGTTACAGGTTCAAAAAGGGAAGGGGGTAGAGTATGTATGCCTTCTTAGACTTAGTAGTCAAATTGTTGGGTCTCTTGTCCCATAAACAAGGGAGCCTCATACACCAATTTGGTGTCTGGTTTGGCCATCACCTTAAAATTGGATAATAATTATTATTATTATAATCAACTAAATAAATTAATAGCCATATTTATTTATTATTTATATATTATACTTACTATTTCTTATTTGTATATATTAATATTAGTCTTTAATAAAATTTGCTAATATATTAATAATTTTAAAACTATAATGTAACAACATTAACATAATAAATAAAATACAGTTTTTATTTATTATTTTATATATTTATTAATATAATTGTGATATAATATTTTATATATATGATACTATTAAATATAATTATATAATGATATTAATTAAATATATTTATAGGTATTTGAAAAAAAAAAAAAATAATATATTTAAATATAGATGATATATTTAATGTAATATAATATAGTATAAAATTTAATTTTTTAGGGTTTAAATCCATATATTAATATTTGTTAGGGTTTACTCATCTTTTTTGTTTTAAATATTGATCTCAAGGTATTAATAACTCTTAGCAGTTAATATTTAAACCCAACAATTAATAAATTGGGGGATTAAATTACAAATCCAAGGAATTATTGATATTATAAATCAAAGTGAATTGCGAAAAAGGTGATTTTCCCTGGATTTCGGAGCTCTGCAATCTGAACTGGGCTTTGAGTTAGGGTTTGGTGCTGGTAACCATGGCAGATCGTGGAGGAGGGAGTTCTGCTCCCTCCTATAGTCAAATAGTTGTGAACAGAAGCAAGGGAATGGATCTGCACAGCTTCAAGAAACCAACAGAGGTGATAACTGAGAACACTAACACAGGAAATATCAAACCTCACGAACAAAGAGAAAATCATGAGGAAGATAGCAGGGAGAAAAGGAAATAGGGCAGCAGCCAGAAAACTGCACCTTTGAAGGCGACAGGGGTCTGCAAACCCAAGTTGACCATTACTCCTTGGGTCGTTTTAAGTGACGCAACGCTACGGGTGCATAGAGATCATATGGCGGAACATGCAATCATATGAAAATTTATGGGGATTTGGCCGACGGAGAAGGCTTTACATGCATGGATAAGGAACCACTGGAAACATAAGGGGGCAATAAACCTTCACCTTGGGTCCAAGGGCTTCTTTACGGTGGTGTTCATGAGCTTAGAAGATAAAGACAGAGTGTTCGAAGGAGGACCTTATTTTTACGCTGCGGCAGGCCTTTACATGTGACCATGGGTGATGAATTTTGTCCCAGAATGAGAAATGTTCACTTCAGTACCGGTATGGATAAGACTATACTCCCTTCCTTTTAATTATTGGTTGTCGGAGTCTCTAAAGTCTATCGACAAAAAACTTGGGCATTTTATAAAGACATTAGATGCAACATTAAGAGGAAAATACACTTCCTTCGCCCAGATTTGTTTGGAAATGGACTTACCTGGGGCACTCCTGTATGAGATCATTCTAGAAGTTTATGATGAACAATGGGTGCAGGCGGTGGACTATGAGCATGTCCCATTTCGGTGTCATAAGTGCCATGAACACGGGCACTTATACAGAGAATGCCCATTAAATAAATTGGAAAGAAACAAAAAACCAATACAATCAAAGATCCCGAGGGTTTCATTAAGGTGGGGCGAAAGGGGAAAGGAGGAAAGCGACACCAAAAGAAAATCAACAAGGACAAGCAACTGAGCCATAATAGTTTCAAAATGTTAGAAGAAGAAGTTGGAATCAACGGGGCAAACCAGAAATCGGAGACTAAAACTAATGAGAAGGATAGGGATACTAGCATGGAGGACATACCAGAGAATAGTCAGCAACAAGATGATCTACCGAGCATTGTGGAGCTCAGTAGGGACTATGAGATGACCCCAAGTGAGGCAGGAATGGAGGACCAAGAACTACAGGAGATTCTTGAGAAGGAGAACTTAGATCTAGAAAAGTTTCTGGAGCAGGGTATTGCCAAAGGAGTTGACTCCCTGCCAAAAGAGGAGTTT
>APFE031066478.1:0-21923 GCA_000404065.3 Pinus taeda
TACATATTTTATCAGCATTTTTGGCAAAGGAAAGACCAGGGTTTTGCAGCACTATTTGGGATCCATGTGGCTTTATGTGTTGATGGTGTTTTTCTCTCAGTACTTGTAAGTTGTGTATGTGCATCATTATCTCTATTGAATCTTCTGTTCTTAAACAAATGAAGTGTTAAGGTAGAATCCATGAAATTGCTATGCTCTGTCTTTAAATTTGTTTAATCTTTTATGTTTTCTTCAGTTTAAGGAGAATCCGTGAGACCCCTTGCTCTCCTTAGCCCCTCACCAGTCTGATCTATCCATCTCACTTGCTTTAAGGCATCAAAACAATTGCATACCTTGCCCCAAGTGGACCTCTGCAAAAATTGTGCCTCATCCCCGCACCCAAAATTGCCTTTCCCTTGATTTCAACAAAATCATAAAAAATCAATTCTAAACTCTTTGTACTTAATACCTAGCCTAAACTCAGTCATCAATTTGTTCATCTCGAGCCTTTTTTATTACCTTTCGCCGAGTTTGACTCGGAGAGAGCCCTCTCCTGTCCTCGTAGGGCTAGCTACGAGGCTGAGCGTGGTTTGATGTGGCCTTGAGTCTTGCCTTATTTCAGCCTAGGGCGGATTTGAGCATTAACATAACTATGTTTATGATTGATGGCATACATATTCATTGTAAACACAAACATTAAATAAAACTCAAACATCAAACATTACCATACACAATCACAAGCGTAGTACAAAAATGCCATCAATCATAAAATAACATGACAAAAACAAGAGTTGTTTTAATGCATTTAAAATTTACATACTAAAAACTAAGAAGTGGAAAAGGAGAGACGATGCGCAAGCCTTTAAGAGAAGCCATAGTTCATTTTCAAGGGCATTGAGAAGGGGCTTTTTAGCCTCTTCAAACAAAAAATAATTTTTTTATTATGAGATTTTCAAGAGTAATTACATAATGAATAAATAAATGCTAATTTCTGTCATGAACATGGGGGACATGTAAATGCTTTGTCCATACATATATATTCCAGTCATTCTTTGCAAAAATAATATCTCTTAAAAGTCAGTGACAATATAAAAAAAAAAATACATAATCTATTCTTACCTCACAAAACTATCCTTTTTCTTTTTCATTTCTATTTCTAAATTTAATATCTATTTATGATTTATCTAACAAAAACTTTGAAAAGAAAAACAAAAACAAAAACAAAATTGACAACTGCGTATCCTAAAGCCCATCAATCAGGGAAGGAGCAACATCCTAAATCCCATCAATCAGTTGGCTGCTCCCTGCATCCATTCCTGTGGAGAAGCTGAAAATAAACCTACAACAATCAAATCAAACTGATAAAGTTCACTGGGGTGGGGCTATCCCATTTTTAATGTATAACATGATGAAAAATAAGTTAATATACCCATATTTGCATGATAGATGACTAGATCGAGTGGACTGCGGCTGGGAAGGATATAGACAACACACAGTGGTCAAGTCAGACATTTTGATTTGTGATTCCCATAAAATCAGATGAAGTTGCTGCTCGCTCGCTCGCTGACATGCCTTTTCCTTTGAGCTTTTTGTACAAAATTTGTTCCACGCACAGGGTCGGGGTCGGTCCCACTAGAGTATAGGTAGGTCGTAGGGCATATATATATGTATATATAAATTTGGGATGGGAATACCGGCACGCGCTCCACCCCCTCCACTCCACACTGCTCATCTGCTCCATGTAACACTCCACATCTTCTCATCTTCTCCATATAACACTCCACGCTGCTCATCTTCTCCATATACGGGAGAAACCGTCCTTCCAAGTCATCCCTTCATAACACTCAGCCCGCTCATCATTTCACTTGAAAAGAGAGAAGGATCTTCATCTCCACCATAAATTTGATTACCTTCTCATTCATTCTCAGCGGAAGAACAGAGCGCAATAATTAAAACCCTCCTACTCAATCCTGGAAAAACAAACCAAAAAACCCTTCATAACACTCAGCCCCTGTGGATCTGATCTCGTCAAAATAAGTGCACTATTTGAATGTGTGTCCTTTGTCAAACATATTGAAAGGAAAGGCTATTGAATCCAACTGTTCTGTCGAATCATTAAAATCAAAACCTAATTCGTTTGTGAGAGAAAAAACTGAACAGCTACAAAACAAAACAGTGCATAATTTGAAATCCAACATCTACAGAAAGAGATTTTAGAATGAAAAGATTGGATGAATCTCACCACTATTTTTATACTGTCCTATCCACCATGCTGCATAAAATAATTTTAGCACAGTAGTACAAGTACAGTTCATGCAATTCTCTGCGTCGCGTCATGTGAAAAAAGAAATGTATTCTGTTGAGATTCCCCTGAAATCTATGCGTTCTCTGCATAGTTGATAAATGCTATAACCGCTTAGCTCCCAACATAAGTCCTGCACGAGACAATATAATATACGATTCAATTATTTAATCCTCCCAAATTCTAAGAGATAAGTTACACATGTTATACATACATTATCAGACCTGCTTGTTTTGGTAGTGCAAGCCAAGTTCCATGGCCCTGTTTAATAAGCACCGTATAGACCTCTGTTTTTGGGCTGTGCAAACCAATTTCCATGGGTATCAGAGAATTTGAATTGAATTGAAGTGCAGTAGCGGTCATGGGTATCAGAGAATTGTCTCTGAATTGAAGCGCAACAGCAGGCATGGGTTTCAGAGAATTGAAGCGCTTCAATTTTCAGCAACACAACAGCGGGCAGTGATTGAATTGAGCACAGCAAGCAATAACAATTGTGTTAAGAACGACCCATGATATTTAACAGCTTTAAAAGGGTCGATCCAAAATCAAATCAAATGACCAAAATCAAATTACAGCTTGAAAAGGGCCAATCCCAAACCAACAATGTCTTCACTTACTAAGCCAATCTAAAATCTGTATCAAGGTTTAAAAAATATAGCTACAAAATATTTTATTTTAATCATTTATATATATGCATATAAACACACGTAACTATTAAATAATGAATATTGTTATATTTAAAAAGTTTTGAATCATTAAAAATTGAAGATTTTTATAAAGTAATATTCTATATAAAAGATTAATTATATAAAATTTAAATTAAATTATTAATAATCTATAAATTATACAATATAATATTTTAATAAAAATTTTTAATATTATAAAATAATTTCTAATTAGATTCAATTTTAATTATAATAAATATGTATGGTTTTAACTATATTAAAACATATAAATAACATTTAATATTTTAAAATTAAAAAAAAAAAAAAAAAAAAAAAGTCATAATATACATAAAATAATTTTCAAACTAAATTCAAATTCAAATTATAATTATAATAAATATGCATAGTTTTATTTATATTTAGATAAATAATAAATATTTTATTTTTCCCTTAGTTAACTTTAGTTGATATAGGTTAGTTCAATCTAGTTGGCATTCATTCATAAAGCCTTGAAGTGTATTAAAAAAACAGACCACATTTATTCTAATATAGATAATATTGATTAAATCATATTTGTTTAATTAGCATTTTTTAGAAATCATATATATTATTTATTAATATTGAATTTAAATTAAATTTTAATTATTATATAAAAAGCATTATAATTATCAAAGAGATATAGAAGAGTCGGTGAAGGAGCGCGTTGTTAAGGCGCTCCATATGCAAGTTCACCAGTTCTAGTCTCTCTGATACCAAAAAATCCAGCATGGTTTCCTCTGGTGCGGCTCAGGCTGGGTGCGATCCCCGAGTGACTTTGATGGCTTAGATGCCCCTGAGTCGTGGCCTCTCAGCCATAGGGTAAGAGTGATTCTCAGTATTCACCCACTTATCAACAAAAAAAAAAACATTATAATAAATAAATATAAAATTTTAATAATATGTAAATATATTTTTTCATATATACAATGTTTTATATTTCATGTGAAGAATACATTGTCAACATTGTCGACATCCATCATGCATTTACAAGAATTGAAACTAAGTAGGGTGGATTCAATTTCTTCCTTCCAACCATCCAAAATGCAGTTGTCTATAATGCGAATTTTTGAAAGCTTTTCCGGTGGGATTTTCTGGTCAAAATCCGGCAACAATTTAGTGGAATCGCAAGTTTCATAGCTAGTTTCTGTACAATCAAAGCGTCCCAGGGGTTTTTCAGGGTGCTGAATTCAAATATGCAGTTAAAAATCCATTTTAACTGCAACAAATCAAGATTTAACCTCAATTTCTTCCGCCAGATTCCGTCACCGGAATCTCCAAAAAGTCGCATTATAGACAACTCCATCCAAAATAACTCTATTTAACAATAATATTAAAATTTTAAGCATTATACAATTGTAAATATTTTTTTAACCAATATATATTGAATATTTATTATTATATACATGTTATATATTATTAAATATTTTATTAATATTAAATTAAATCTAATCTAATTTAAACTATTAAATATTGAATTTACAAATAAAATAGAATGATTATATAAATAACAATATTAATAAAAATACAATTAAATAATTATAAAAGTACAAATTTAAATTATATAAAATTTAATCCAAATTATAAATTCATATCAAATCAAATATAATTATTCAAATAAAATATAATCATTGTCCCAAAGTGTGTCTAGAGATAAAAAGAGTGAGGGGAAAGGGGAGAGTATGGGGAGGGGAAAGGGGTTCTAGAGAGAGAGAATGGATGGAAAGGCACGGGTTGTGGAGAGAGAGAGAGTGGGAGACGCTGTGGAAGGGGGGTAAGTTGGCGAGGAGAGAGTGAGAGAGAGAGAGAGAGGGGGTGGGGTTTGATGTTATGAATTTGAGATATAATGTTATAAATTCATATCATACAAATAAAAAATAATCATTTAAATACAATTATTCAAAGGCAATCATATGATTATATAAATCAAATATAATCATTGCCCCAGAGTGTGTGTAGAGAGAGAGTGTGTGTGAGTAAGGGGAGGCGAGACGAGGTGTAGAGAGAGAAAGAGAGTGGGTGGAAGGGTGCGGGTTGTGGAGAGAGAGAGCGGCATGGAAGGGGGGTGAGTGGGTGTAGAGAGATAGTGTGTGTGTGGAGGGGGTGAGAGCATGTTGGATGTTAAGAATTTGAGAGATAATATTTGTATGTGCATATTTATAGAAAGAGCTTGTCTTAGCTTCAAGAATTTTAAATTCTCTACTGACGAGGCCAACCATGTGAAGGTGGAAGCTCATCTGGCCTCCCCCCTCACTTCTAGCCTATTATTACACTACGCTCATCACTCCCCAATCCCCATGTTTTGTTTTATTTTAAATTACATACAAGATGTGAGCCACATTCATTCTAAATGCATAGATATAAAGGAAGCCCAAACAATAAATTTAATATAGTATCATTAATGCACATCAAATTTCCGTTAATACATGAGTAGATATCAAATTTTGTAAACACAAAAACATTAGGCTTACATTTTTTTATTATTGCAGAAAAATAAGCATCAAATTTGTAATCAGTACAAGCAAAGATACTATAAATACACAAACCCCAAAAAAATGTGAAACATACAAACATGACATGCCAAACACAGAAAACGTTGTAAAATTTGCATAAATATACAAATCTATGTGGAAAAGGAGCAATCCCAATGTTTCATTTTATTTTAAATTACATACAATATGTGAGCCACAATCATTCCACATGCATAGATATAAAGGAAACCCAAACATTAAATTTTATACATAATCATCAATGCACTTCAAATTTCCATTAATACATGAGTAGATATCAAATTTTGTAAACATGAAAACATTAGGCATAAAACTTTTGATTACTGTAGACAAATAAGCATCAAATTTGTAATCAATACAAGCAAAGATATTATAAATACACAAACCCCAAAAAAAGTTAAACATACAAACATGACATGCCATACACAAAAAATGTTGTAAATGCATGAACATAAAAACCTATGTGGACAATGAGCAATGACAATGTTTTATTTTATTTTAAAGTACATACAATATGTGAGCCACATTCATTCTAAATGCATAGATATAAAGGAAACCCAAACAATAAACTGAATACATTATCATCAATGCACATCAAATTTCCATTAATACATGAGTAGATATCAAATTTTGTAAACATGAAGCATTAGGCATAATTCTTTTTATTATTGCAAAAAGATAAGCATCAAATTTGTATTAGTACAAGTGAAGATATTATAAATACACAAACCCTGAGAAATGTGAAACATACGAACATGACATGTCAAACACACAAAAAATGTTGTAAATGCATAAACATACAAACTTGTGCAGATAGTGAGCAATGGCAAAATAAATTCACACACTTCAAAGTACATATCAACATGTCATGCACAATCATTGTAAATAATATGCAAACCAAACTCAAAACACAAGCATGGTTACAATCATGAATACACATCAAATTTTGTAAGCACACAAACATTAGGCATCATTGAATTGTTTATTACTCACGCAGAAGTGTAAAAGAAAACACACAAACATTGCACTTTCATTTTTTATCGTCACCCAAATATGTTGCAAATACACAAACATACAAGCATCACGTATCAGTTACACCCTAAAAATGTTGCAAATGCATAAGATACAAGCACATGGAGATACTAAGCATTGGCAAATAAAATTCACACACATTGCAGAGTACATATCAAAATGTCATACACAATCATTGTAAATACACAGGCATACAAATGGAACTAAAACCACAAACATTGCTACAATCATGAATACACAACAAATTTTGATCACCATACACAAAGAATGTTGTAAATGCAAAAAAACGTACAAATGTCACCCATAAAATTTTGATCATTGCACACAAAATCTTGCAAATATACACATATCGCACATCAAAGTTGAATCATCGCAGAAAACATGTTGTAGATAGTCATTCCTAAATACACATCAAGTTTTGTAAGCACACAAACATGAGGAATCATTGAATTGTTTATTACTCAAGAAGAACTATAAAAGAAATTTCACAAACATTGCACTTCCATATTTTATCGTCACCCAAAAATGTTGCAAATACACAAACATACAAGCATCGCATATCAGTTACACCCTAAAAATGTTGCAAATGCATAAGATACAAGCACATGGAGATTCTAAACATTGACAAATGAAATTCACACACATTGCAGATTGCATATCAAAATGTCATACATAATCATTGAAAATACACAGGCATACAAATGGAACTAAAACCACAAACATTGCTACAATAATGAATACACAACAAATTTTGATCACCGCACACAAAGAATGTTGAAAATACAAAAACATACAAATGTCACCCATCAAATTTTGATCATCGCACACAAAATGTTGCAAATATACACATATCGCACATCAAATTTGAATCATTACAGAAATCATGTTGTAGATAGTCATTCCTAAATACATATCATGAATACACATCAAGTTAATTACAGAATGAATACATAAATGTTAATTTCTTTTGAAGAGGATCAATGTGTCTTATGTCATGAACATGATGGAGATGTGAATGCTTTGGCCATACACATATATTCCAGTCATTATCTGCAAAAATAATATATTTTAAAAGTCAATGACAATCTATGCTATACATAAATATTTTGCATACAAAACTACTTTGCATAAATTCCTATAACAAAAAATGCACAAATGCTTTATATATATTATTTTTCTTTTACGATGTTTTTTACTCCTAACTGTTAAAATTTAATATTTATGGTTTATCTACCCAGCCAAAAATAAATAAATTTAATATTTATGGTGTATCTTAAAGCCCATCAATCAGTGGAGTAGAGTGGAGTGGTCTCCTCAGTGCGTCCATCCCATCCCAGTGGAGAGCCCATCACACCACTAAAAATGAATTACAACAATCAAATCATCAACGCTGAAAATGAATTCCAACAATCAAATCATCAAATTGATAAAATTCACTAGATTAGGTTATCCAATTAAATTAAAATACCCTAGTGCCCACTCCCACCCGAACCCAATTCCTTTGTGAGAAGAACCTGGACAGGTGTAAAAACAAAACAAAACCATGCATAATCTGGAATCCTACCACTATTTTTATACTGTCCTGTCGACCTTTAAAGGGAGAGAAATAATCCAAGATAACCATGCCCCGCATAATATACTTTCAGCACAGTGCAAGTACAGGTCATGCAACTCTCTGAGTCACGTCATGTGAGAAAAGGAAAAGTATTCAGTTGAGATTACTCTGAAATATATGCGTCCTCTGCATAGTTGATACATGCTATAACCGCTTAGCTCCCAACATAATTCCTGCACCACAATATAATACGATTCAATTATTTAATCCTCCCAAATTCTTGGAGATAAGTTACACATTTTATACATACATACATTATCAGACCTGCTTGTTAGCCAAGTTCCATGGCCCTGTTTATCTATCAGCACCATATAGACCTACTTTTTTGGGCTGTGCAAACCAATTTCCATGGGTATCAGAGAATTGAATTGAATTAAAGCGCAACAGCGGGCGGAGGTCAGGTTTTGTGACGATGGATCTAGCTCTGAGTACTAGGTTGAGGCTGAGGCTGAGTTCCGTCTGTGACGAGAGGCAAGAATTGGTTTGAATTGAGCAGAGCAGGCATTGTGTTAAGAACGACCCATGCCATTGAAACTGCGAAATGCATTTCAGGGACGTTGGGAACCACCACAGAGAGACCTGCATATATGCAACCACAACCACAGCGAATAAGGTTCACAGTTATGCAGCAGCACCATAATATGACATATGACATAAATATTTATACGCCCATACCGGGAACAGAACGTTACCCATGTGGTCAGAGGTTCAAATCCTGGGTTCAAATCCCGCCAACTAAACGTTACCCAGGAAGTTCAAGCCCTCGTTTCAACTGATTATATTTTGGATGTAATATTTCATAAACCCTCAAAGTTTACCGATAAATACACATATAAGTGATCTATCGCTGGAATAAATATGGAAGAGGTTCAAGCCCTACTTCAACTGTCTAACTAATTATATTTTGGATTTAATATTTCATAAAATCCGAAGGCCACAGGCCAAAATCCCATCGGGTCAGAGGTTCAGACCCTACTTCAACAGTGTAATTAATTATATTTTAGATTCAATATTTCATAAACTCTCAATGTGGCCCGAGTTCAAATCCCGGCAACGGAACGTTACCCAGGAGGTCGGAGGTCCAAGCCCTCTATTTGATGTAAGATTTCATAAACTCGCAGGGCGACCCGGGTTCAAATCCCGGTAACGAAACGTCATCCATCAGGTCGGAGGTTGAAGCCCTCCTTCAAGAGTAACTAATCATATTTTTGGATTTAATATTTCATAAGCTCTCAAGGTGACCCGGGTTCAACTCCCTGCAACGAAACCTTATTCAGCAGGACGTTCAAGAGTGTAACTAATCATATTTTTGGATTCAATATGTCATAAGCTCTCAAGGCGACTCGGGTTCAAATCCCGGCAACAGAACGAAGGTTCAAGACCTCCTTCAAGACTGTAACTAATTATGGTTCAAGACCTCCTTCAAGACTGTAACTAATTATATTTTGGACGCACAGATCAGTGAACTGCCGCTGGAATAAATCTCAAAGTTTAAATGCACAAAGAGGGCGGTGAACTGAATCTGAATTATACGCAGGACACAGTGAACTGAATCTGAATTAATTGAAATGAAATTATTAGTTGCATCTGATGCCTGATTTATTTTTTTAGAATTTAAAATGGGTACTAGCAATTATGGGGCGTATAAATATTTATGTCATAATGAAGGTTATGATTCATAATTATGCAGGGCCCATCCCAAATCAAATTACAGGGCCAATCCCAGACCAAATTAGTTCCTGCTAATCCCACTCATCATTGATCATGTATATATTTGTTGATCATGTATATATTTGAATATATGTATAACCAGAAAGATGCAAAGAAATTTACCTACTCTGCCTGGATTCAATCCTTCCGCACACCTGTGGATTCGAAAACTGATGCAGGTACCAATACCAATTCATATTTAAGCTAGCTTAGCCGAGCAATTCAATAATACTTCTTGAACAGACAAAATTCATATTAAACCCTGTAATGTATGTATGCCGTCACTTACTAATCTAACCTAAAATCTATACCAAGATTGAAAAAAAGAAACCCAATGAAAAGAAAACAGATCTTACAGGTACATAAATTTGCATGCCAGGATCTTACAGGTACATAAATTTGCCTGGGATTGAACCCTTTCGCTCCCGCCCCTGCTCCTGCTCCTGCTGATTAAAAATTAAATTGAATAGATGTCATGTTTAACCTCTCCTCCAACAACACATACCAGACCATACCATACCAGATAAAACTAGACCACACAAAACTCATACCAGACGAGACCAGACATGACATGGAGCTCCAAGACAAGACTAGACTCAGCCCAGCGCAGGTAGTAGGAGGAGATTCGGAAAAGGTAGAGAGGATTGGAAATTAAATATTGCTGGTTGGATTCAACGGCCCTGCTTTTCTTGACTGCCACCTCTGCAAAAAAAACACTTCTCTCACTGCCACCTCTGCAACGGTCGTGCTTTTCTTGACTGCAAAAAAACACTTCTCTTCACTGCCACCTCTACAAAGGCACGTTGTGGGGAGATATGGAAAAAGCATCTTGGATTGCGAGTCGCCAGCCACATCAACAAGTCTTTTAACTATTCACTGGTTGCAATAATTTCCGGAAAAGTGATTATATATATCAAATAATGGTTAAATTTCGGGACCTGCCAAAAATATTTTATTTTAATAAAATAAAATATTATTTATTTTATTTGCGCTTATTTTTATGTTTTAAGCATACTATCTATATTAATTATAGAAATTTATAATTTAATAAAAAATTATACTTTCGGTAAGTACAATAAAAGTTTTTAATTTATCTTTTGGAATTGAATTGTCCTCAGAATGAGAGAGTGCTCCCAACCAATTAAGTTACCAACTCTAAAAGAGTTGGATTTGGAATTAAATTAATTATGAATAAGGTATTTTAAAATTCATAATATATCATGGTGTTGTTATTATTATTATTTTTAATTTTTTTATATCTAGATTTTCTTTTAGTAATAGTAATATTTTCAAACAAAACAAATTTGACCAGACCTTTTTCATAATGAGTTTGGGATTCAACATTGAATATATGATAATTGATCATCCTCTTTGATAAAATAATTTAAACCATTACAACTCACATCTTAATTATCCGTCTATTCAATCATTTTGGGAAGGATGGAGTTCAAAACTATTTAGATTTCAATATAAGGAAAACATTCGAGACTAAATTTAATTCATATACTCTCTCTCTCTCTCTCTCTCTTCAAAAAAACCATATTAAAAATGCTTCACCCAAATTTTATATAATAAAAACATGCATCTTAAAAATCACCAAAACTCTAAAAACTTTAAAAATCCTTAGAAATTATCAAAATTAAGAGATATTGGCAAGTTATACACTATTTTCTCGTCTTGTTTTATGACTTCACGACATGAGGAAACGTGAACAAGGAAGGAGCACCAATAGATTGAGATAAAGAATACGAGAGTCTCATTTACTCATTTACAAAGGAGAGATATGATGCAAACCAACAATAGAAGAAGAGAACACAAAAGTTTAGAGTGTGTTAATTGCACAAGCACAAAGATTGTAAACATTATAAAGAAAAGGAAAAAAGACGAGTCTAGATTAATTGGAGATGAGTTAAGGAAGAGAACATTGGGTCGATGGGCTCCCAGTGGAAGAAGGTTTTGATAAGAGGGAATTATAGTGGGGAAAAGAGACCATCAACAAAGTGATTCATGGCAACTAGGTAAAGCTACATAAATGCATGCCTTAAGGGAAAGGGAATGTCGATATGTAATTGGAGGGAAAACCCAATTTTACAAAGTGACATCAAATGATGAGAAATCATTATGAGATTAGACAAGCCATGATGGTATCAAGAGGGAAACATAATGCTAAATGGTGAAAGGAAAGAAGTTATGTTGAAGAATAGATTGAACATGACTAATAGTGGACGTGTAAAAGCATTGTGATAATGTACCACCAATACCAACTGAGATAGAAAAAGCTACATGTGGATCAAGGGCTAACAAGTCAAAGATTTATTACATCCTAGAGAATAGTATCATATAACTTGAATCGAGATGGGAGATTGTACATATCATTGTTATTTCCAGGAAGAAAAGGTGAGTAATGGATCACATGCAAAGGCAATTATGTAAAGCCACTTGAACATGGAATATGGATTGATGTTGATGTGGATATAAAGTTATAACATGAAGGAGAGAATCGGAATAGCAACCATGAAAAATAATTGTTGCAAACCAAGTATGGAACATTTCGAGGAAGCATAATGAACCTTAGGTGGAGATCTCAATGACGGAATTAATTTCAATTATTTTATGTGAGAGCCTATGTTGGCTATAAGAATCAAAGAGATAGACTCATGGTAAGTTTGATAGAGATAGAATCTAAATGTAGAATTTTGTCGGTAGATGTATGCATCAAGTAGTGTGATAGGAAGATGATATAAAGGCTGAGATGTCTAACAGTGAGCCACAATGCTTGTAACAACATTTCTATGATAATATATGAACAACAGGTTCTTTCTTATTATGGAAATTTCCTTGGATTGTGATATATATGTATAATAATTTTCTTCTATCTAAAATAAAATGAGACAAACATGTATAGAACCTTACCTATCAAGATCAATCATAAAAGAAAGTTATTCAAAATAAGTATCTTAGTGGTCAAGATTTAAAGAATCTTTTTCCATTATTAATTATACCCCAATCAAACCTCATTTTAACAAAATCTTTTTCATTCCTAGAACAAAATAATCCCTCACTTAAACAAAAATAAGGATTAGACATATAAGAAGACAAATATTGAGGCATTGATTGGTTAAGCATCCTTAAAGGTAATGCCATGTATGATATTTTCCATAAAGTTGTGGCTCACTCTGTATTTCTCTATATCGATTGTTGAGTTCTATTCAAATTTCCAAAAACATTAAGGTCTAGTATAGGAAACCCTTAATTAAATATCATATGATGGCACTGTGATATAATGAAAAGTTCAGGATGTTTCATATTAATTATAACATGAGTGTATGGGAGGCAAAGTCCTTGTAATCCTTACAACTATTTTTGGATATCAAAATTTTGATGGAAATTTTGTTGATATATCTAACAATTTACTTGTATTAATTAAATATGTAAAGATGCATATAGAGAGAAAAAGTAAGTGTGTGTGTCTGTGTGCGTGTGCGCTTATAATATATATATGACGAAAATATAGATATTAGTTGTATTAAATATAGTTTTTTATATTTTATTTTTTTGTTGTGGTTCACCGACACCCTGGTCAATGGGTGGTGGTTACTTCCACGGAAAAATCTGGGCCGATCGACCCCAAAGGGAATCTAGCCCGTGGCCCGCTAGCTAGGCCTAACCCCAAGGGCTTCGGGGAGCATGGACCCTGTGACCTCCCGAATGGCGAGGCACTGATTTTGACCAACTGAGTTAATCCTTGGGGCTTATACACACACACACACACACATTTAATTGTATTAAGTAAATATGTATGTTGAGGTTTTCCATTACACCAAAACCTGCACGTAGTAGTAAACTTCCAAACCCTTGCCATTACCTTTAGTGGGTGGTTAGTCCCATGTTCCTAAGGTGGTGGTTATTCCACCTAATCGATTCATAATGAGGTTAGTGTGACAATCACTCCAACGTCCCCCCTCAAATGCAACTCGAGGAATTGAACCTCTTCCATGGCTCTTATACCATGTCGAGGTTTTTTGAAACACCAAAAAACAAAGGCAATAGTAAACCTTAAAAACCTAACCATTACGTTGAGTGGGTGATTAGTCCCATGTTCCCATTGTGGCAGTTAGTTCTCCTACCCCCAACCTTACCACTACCTTGAGTGGGAAATTAATCCCATGTTTATAGGTGTGGTGAAGTAAAATTATAATTGCGGATATGAACGAATTCCTCTAGCCCGATAATGGGTCTAGCCACAACATATACATTCTATGGAAGATTTTCTTAGGTTAGAATCAATCAAGAGGGCCTACCTCTTGGTCGCTTATCATGCTTGATGATGTCCTTGCTTGCTCACTCCAGCTATCTCTCGCTTCCTTCGTCAAGCTCTTAAAACAAGTATACGACAAAAAAACACAAACATAATAATAGACAAATTGTAATTAAACCTACTTAACAAGTCAAGAAACATTAAGCCATGAATATATAATATTACAAAACATGTAGGAAATCTATTGATGGTTGCATATATTAATATCAAAGAGAGATTACAACCATTTATCTTGACGTTGCAGTCCTCCTCTGACAAGACCAGGTTCCCACACACCTCTACTAGCATTCCATGATGGCCTCAATCAACAATAGTTTTAAAGCTCTTCTCGTTAGGCTTCACTCCAAACCGGAACACACTTCTCCCTCGCACAACTAGATAGTTACAACTAGTAATAGCTTGCTTGTCTACTCAAACCAAAATTCCGCCACTATAACACCAGGACTAGCTTGTGTTTAGGAAGAAGGGAGGTTTATATAGGAAATATGAATGGGAGATGGATCCTCTTCTCGTGGGAGAAGGACTTATCCCCTGAGGTAGTTCCATCATTATAGGGGAAAGGAGCCCAAACTGACATCCTCGACCCCATCTGTTGAAAATAGCAACAAGAAATGATAAAAATAGAATCCAGAATATTCCAATTTTAATTTGTCCTTGAATTAAAATAGTGAATCAAAATCGAATTTAGTCTCCCCATCTTCTTGGAAATAATTAATTAATTCGTTATGGATTAATTAGTTGGATAAATTCAAGTTAGAAGTCTTTTTGAAGTCATGCAACAGTTATTCCTAAAATAAAGGAGATTATCCCTTAATTAAGGAGACAAAGGGATTATGAATGTATACCATGCGTCACTCTGTAGTGATATGGCCGATAACCACTTTTCCCATCTCATTGGACAAATGAGAGGTACTTCCCAAGAGTCTCAGACAGTAAGGGTATGATGTATGTTGGGGAAATCACAGGAGAAGGTGAACCACTCATCCTAATCATAGGAGAAGATGAACCACTCATCCTATGCATATGACATCAACCATAGGGGAAGGTGAACCACTCACCCTATTCTCAAATATTTTCCTCCATAGGGGAAGGTGGAACACTCACCTTGTGCTCAATCATATTGGGGTATATATACTCCATAAGGGAAGTTGAACCACTCACCTTGTGCTCATATAGCTCAAAGAAGTACCCCATGCCCCTAGGAGCTCCCAAAGCTCAATGTCAAACTCAAGAGTGACCCTCATGGGAGGGCCTTTCCACGACTCCAAACCTCTCTTAGAAGGCTAAGAACTTGGCCTTCCCCAAGGGATTTGTGAAAATGTCAGCAACTTGTTCATCAGTCCTGATGTGATGGAGCCTTATTGCTCCCCATTGTATTATATCCTGGATAAAGTGGAACCTGATATCAATATGCTATGAGCAGTCGTGGAACATGGGGCTCTATGAAAGGTGAATCCCACTTTTGGTTATTGCAATAAATGACAGTGGTATCCAAAACATGCTCAAATAACTCACAAAAGAGATTCCTCAACCAAAACCTTCCTTGTAATCTTAGGAAGACTGTCTCAGTTCATTATCCCTGAAGCAGACCCCTTTCTGCCTAAGTTTCTAGGTCGTCAAGGGTCAGAAGTTATCCCTCCCACGAAGATGGTCGAGTTAACATTAGCCCTAGCGGAGTCTTTGCTCTGTCCCTATGTTGCACCCGCGCCGACCCAGATTTGGCAAGTTTTTTAAACAACTCGTCGAAACTTCAAGATGAAATTGCTTCATGGGCGGTCCTAGGGCTAGTTGTTGGGTCAGTTGAGCTCGCCTCTCTCCTCTGGGATAGTTGTTCCACCATTTGTGCAACCTCCCTAAGAGATAAGCTCTTCCTCCCATCTCTTATGGAACCTTTCCCTCCTATACATGTCTCCTCCATGAATGAGATCAGTTAGCTTGGAGCAAGCTTGGAGGTAGCTTGGATGTAACTGGATAATAGCTAGATGTAAGTTGATAGTTTCAGGTTACTAAGAGTGGAGTAGAGGTAGAGAGTGTTATTGGAGTGTGGAAGTAGCCTCATATGTATTTTGGCTTGATATTGTTTGAGGAGAGTTGATTTGAGAACTTTCTAGCATCAACCTTTCGAACTAAAGAGAGAGTCATTTCTTCCCTTGGGAGATGGTTCACAAGTAAATGCTTATGGAGACATACCGATGGAAACCTTCGAGGAGACTTACGACATGAAGGTTCGGTTGTAAGTTTTACTTTGATTTATATTAATACAAATCAATAGCTTGTTTCCTATATCGCATGTTGAAATTGTATGTCGATAGCTTGAGGTTCCTTGACTCTTCAAGTAGATTGTTTAGTTGTTTCCTATTACATTCGTGGTGTTTCTCTACATGTTGTTGTCAAGTACAAGTGATTAGAAGAACAAGAGCTAGAATGACACGACGAGGACTTCATCGAACATCGATCTGAAGATAGGCCTTCATAACACCATCTTTCTAAGGAAATTTTCTTTGGTATTGTCTTTGCGGTGACTAGACCCACTCTAGGGCTAGAGGGGTTCCCTCTGTCCGCAGAGGGAACTTCCCTGTGTCACACCTACCACCCCTTAAAATTAAATTTAACTATTATAATAATACATAATATTGTAATTAGATTAAAAAGGAAAAATAAAATAATATACATTAAACAATTTCCAATTTCCCTTAAGAAAGATATTATACATTTTTTAATTATATATGTAAAATATTTAAATAAAAAATGTTTTATTTATATTGAACTATGTTTGTGATTGATGGCATACATATTCATTGTAAACACAAACATTAAATAAAACTCAAACATCAAACATTACCATACACAATCACAAACATAGTACAAAAATGCCATCAATCATAAAATAACATGAATACAGAAACAAGAGTTGTTTTAATGCATTTAAATATTACATACTAAAAACTAAGAAGTGGAAAAGGAGAGAGGATGCACAAGCCTTTAAGAACAACCATAGTTCATTTTCAAGGGCATTGAGAAGGGGCTTTTTAGCCTCTTCAAACAAAAAATAATTTTTTTATTATGAGATTTTCAAGAGTAATTACATAATGAATAAATAAATGCTAATTTCTGTCATGAACATGGGGGGGATGTAAATGCTTTGTCCATACATATATATTCCGGTCATTCTCTGCAAAAAATAATATCTCTTAAAAGTCAGTGACAATAAAAAAAATATACATAATCTATTCTTACCTCACAAAACTATCCTTTTTCTTTTTCATTTCTATTTCTAAATTTAACATTTATTTACGATTTATTTAACAAAAACTTTGAAAAGAAAAACAAAAACAAAAACAAATTGACACTTGCCTATCCTAAAGCCCATCAATCACGGAAGGAGTAGCATCCTAAATCCCATCAATTAGTTGGCCTGCTCCTTGCATCCATTCCTGTGGAGAAGCTGAAAATAAACCTACAACAATCAAATCAAACTAATAAAGTTCGCTGGCGTGGGGTTATCCCATTTTTAATGTATAACATGATGAAAAATAAGAAAATATACCCATATTTGCATGATAGATGACTAGATCGAGTGGACTGCGGCTGGGAAGGATATAGAAAACACACAGTGGTCAGGTCAGACATTTTGATTTGTGATTCCCATAAAATCAGATGAAGTTGCTGCTCGCTCGCTCGCTGACATGCCTTTTCCTTTGAGCTTTTTGTACGGAATTTGTTCTACGCACAGGGTCGGGGTCGGTCCCACTAGAGTACAGGTAGGGCGTAGGGCATATATATATGTATATATAAATTTGGGATGGGAATACCGGCACGAGCTCCACCCCCTCCACTCCACACTGCTCATCTGCTCCATGTAACACTCCACATCTTCTCATCTTCTCCATATAACACTCCACGCTGCTCTGATTATATTATGACTCCTTAGACTCCTATATATAGAAAGGAGGTATTTGCATTTGTATCATCTAAGAATTTTTCATTTGTGTAATGTAAAGGAGGTTGCCCCCTCGAAGAGGTTGAATTCTAAGGCATTCAACTATCTTTTCTATCTTTTTGTGAATTGGTTTCATAACAAAATATCCTTATTGGAAAATTTCACAATGCTTAAATTTCCATCCAATAGCAAAATGGTTCTTTGATTATTTAAAAATGAATTCCATCCAATAGCAAAATGATTATTTGATTATTTAAAAATGAAAGCCACCCTGAAATGTAGACTGAAAGTTGAAATTAAAGAGAGATGTGGGAGGAGAGAAGGAATGAAGATAGTTGTGAGACAAGCGCATTTACAATACCAATCACAAAGAGTATAGATTCATAAAACACTCATTTAGATACTAAATTGAGTCACATGTGATCCACGAAATGAAATTCATTATTGTTTTAGTGAAAGACATTAGTATTTCTAATTCTTAGGCAAACATTAACTTCTTCTTACCCTAATACCTTCATTATTGTTTTAGATACGAATGGAAATTAATGAGATGCTAAATTTAAATTCCATACCACTCTTCATATGTTACCAAAGAAGTTAATCGATTTGAGTTACAACTTCAACATTAATTTTAGCTTCTATTGGTTCGTAAATTTCAAAAGAATCTGAGTCAAAATAATATGAAACTTAATCCAAATTTGAAAACGAACTTTAAGAAATCACAAATTTATGATAAATCAAAGTGGATAAATAATAATAATAATAATAAAACAATGAGAAAAAAAATACAACTTGAATAAAAAAACAAGAATTAAAAGAAAATGAAAATCCAAAAATATTGAATGGAAAATTGAAAAAAAGAAAAACAGGCCAGCATTTAAACATTCTTGGTTTTTTTTTGGACAGTGAGGCGAACCAATTTTAATTTAAAACTGTACTTCAAGTTGAAAGAGAGGGGAGATGTGATGGAGACCAATGTATGAGTTGGAAAGAAAGATTGTTAAAGAGATAGAGGTCAATATATTCATTAAAAGGAACACTATAAATATTTATAGAAATTCTATTCAAATCATATAAAATTTATTTTAAATTTGAAAAAAATGTAAAAAAATCAATTCACCCTATATCATATAAAATTTATTTTAAAATGTAAAAAAACGTTAAAAAAAATCAATTTCCCTGTAAATGTGAAAAATTCACAAATTCATTATAAATCAAAGCTGGTAAATAACAATTCGAAGAGTTAGTTAATAAAAGAATTGAAAAAACAAAAAAATCTTAAATCGAAAAGACAAAAATACACTAAAAAGCAGGTCAGCTTTCTAAATATATTTGTTTTTATGGGATGGGAGTGGTAACCAATTTTAAAACTTTCCTTTTTGGGACGATGTTGGGAACTAATTTTAAAACTTTCCTTGAAAATCCGAAAGAGGAGATGGAGGGCAACTTATCAGTGGGAAAGAGAGCGGATTTTTCATTCTGTGAAAGGGTTGTTACGGGCTAGCGTATTATTGAAAGAAACACAATTAAAATTAAAATATATAGAATCTTTGATAGAAAAATCTGGAATAGAAATTAATAAAAATAAAAATAAAAACATGCCAGTTTTCTAAATATAATTGATTTTTTTAGACTGTGCCAATTTTAAAACTATCGGTTGGAATGGAATGAAAGAGGAGATTTGTGTGTATGTGAAAAGGTTGGTATGGAAGCCAATGTATCCGCTGAAAGGAACACTATTTATATTTACATTTACATTTTACTCCAACATTTCAGTCCAAGTCCTATCCTGTACCAAGTCCTATCCTGTACCTCATGCATGCCCCTCTGATGCACGAGTGTCTGTGCCTGTTTAATGCATGAGTGTGTCTGTGCACGAATATTTCTGCGCCTATGCATGAATCTTTGTGTGCCTATGAATCTGAGTTGAGTGAGTGTGAGTCTGTTTGATTCTCGTAACTATCTCATTTGTTTGTGTGCCTATGCATGAATCTTTGTGTGCCTGTGCACTAATATTTCTGCGCCTATGCATGAATCTTTGTGTGCCTGTGAATCTGAGTTGAGTGAGTGTAAGTCTGTTTGATTGTAAGACTGTTTGAGTGTAAGTCTGTGAGTGTAAGTCTGTTTGAGTGTAAGTCTGTTTGAGTTGAGTGAGTGTAAGTCTGAGTGAATCTGAGTTGAGTGAGTGTAAGTCCAGCAACCGAACATTCACGGTTCTCTCAATAATGGCTCTGCTCTCTGCCATTAATTTCAGGTACATATTATCATTAATTTAATTCATTTGTGCTCTGTTTTTCATTTTCCTTAATATCCTTTCAATTCATTTCCGTTATTTTAATGCATGTCCGTGTATCTCAAATCTGAGGCAGGGTATTCAAGAGGTTCGATAGAAGACAAGGATATTCAAGAGGTTCGATAGAAAACAAAGAATTCCTGAAGCATAATCAATGTTTAGGGATTCAATTACAGGTACAGGTACCCCAATCCCTTCTGTTAATTTCTTCCTGGTCAAACCACAACAAGAATAGGGTATTTTCTTTATTTTTCTCTGCCATCTTCCAATTGAAGAATTCGTAAAGCTTAATCAATGTTTAGGGATTCAATTACAGGCACATGTACAGGTACCCCAATCCCTTCATTTCAGATTTCTTTATGTTAATTTCTTCCTAGTCAACCCCAACAAGAATAAGGCATTTTCTTTAATTTTCTTTCTGTTAATTCTTTCTTTCAGCGCTGTAATGATCGAAATTGAAATGGTAAAGCAGCCCTGTAATGAGTATTTACTTTTCATTGAGCGAAATCTAAATGTCAAACCAAACCTGTAATGAGTATTTTTGTTAATTCCTTCTTTCAACCCTGTAACGCTGGAAACTGAGACGTCAAACCAGCCATGTAATGGTTTTTTTCTTTTAATTCAAACCAGCCCTGTAATGGGTATTTTCTTTTCTTTTAACAGAGGGATTTAATTACAAGTACATTCCAACTAAATTTTGCTCTCAAAACAGAACCCAGTCCTTTGGTTTCAATTTTGTTTAGGTTAATTTCTTCAACTTAGTCAAACCACAGCGAGAATAGCATATTTTCTTTATTTTTCTTTCTGCAATTCCTTCCCTCAGCCCTGTCATGACGAAACCAGGGTGTCAAACCACATACTAGTACTTTCTTTTAATTGTCTAAGAATATTTTCTATTGTTCTGTTTAGCTGTGGATTATCGATCCATCCAATAGTTATTGTTGAGCTTAACTCATTTATCTATTTGGTGCTTATGAAATTCATTCCTATTGTTTTTACTCATCCCGTAACTATCCCATTTGTTCAGATTATTCCTTGCCCAAGTTACCCAACTTTAATTTGCATGACAATTAATATTATTCAGATTATTCCTTGTCCATCAGTTACCCAACTTTAATTTGTATGACAATTAATATGCATATACACATGTTCAACATTTCAATGTAATTAGCCTATATTTTTGTTTTATTGTGAGTTGGAACACAATCATCATTTGAATTCGATTTGTTTTCTAAATACATAATAAATTTAAAAATCATTACTTGAATTTAATTGAGCGAAATCTAAATGTCAAACCAACCCTGTAATGAGTATTTTTGTTAATTCCTTCTTTCAACCCTGTAACGCTGGAAACTGAGACGTCAAACTAAATTTTGCTCTCAAAACAGAACCCAGTCCTTTGGTTTCAATTTTGTTTAGGTTAATTTCTTCAACTTAGTCAAACCACAGCGAGAATAGCATATTTTCTTTATTTTTCATTCTGAAATTCCTTCCCTCAGCCCTGTCATGACGAAACCAGGGTG
>APFE031066482.1:0-79336 GCA_000404065.3 Pinus taeda
GCGTTGAAGACTCATTCCTCTCAGCTTCTTCGCTTCGTTCTGGCCTTATACCCTAGAGACTCCTTTGTGTTAAGTTGTACTGCTGCATTGCATGTTGACCATTTGCAGCTTTTGGCCTAGAGCCGGCTTCACTGGACTTGTGTTTAAGCCAACTTTCGACCATGACGTCTGCAAAAATTAACCTTGCATACCTTTAAACCTCTGCAACTTGACATACCTTGACCCATGGAAAGGACATACCTTTGAGTGTCACCGACCAGTTTTCGCCTCCCTGCATTGAGCATAGGAAAGTTCCCCTCCCAGGAACTAGATCATCTGTTTCACCGACACTCGTCCTTTTCCACTATACCATAGCATTCTTTTATTCTTTTTCGAGCTTAACAGAAAAAGACAAAAAAATTAAATATTCCAAAAAGAGCGGGAACGGGACAGTATTTCCACCTATTATTGGCAGCTAGAGTCAGTCGTGTCGCCCTTGAACAAAGCACTCAAAGCAAAGTCTCCTCCATTTGGGTGGGATTTAGTTTGACTTAGGTTCGCCATAACCATTCTTATCGAGTCAGTTCTCCCCCGATTGGTTACCTCTTCCAATCATATGGAGGGTTTGTTCATGCCTCCTGCATGACGAACTTATACAGATTCATCATATGCTGCCATAGTCACATTGAGTCGTGCTTTTGTTCAAAGGAAGTTAGCCTGAGTCGGCCTCTTTGTGGTGTCTCTTGACTCATTTTTCAGTCGGACATCCCAGTTGTCAGTGTCATGTCTTACATCACATCAGTTATATTGGTCCTTTACTTGTGCTGGTTTGAGAAGGTTCCCATTGACTTCTTGCCGGAGGGTCTTATCCTTATCGACGACGACATCTTGCTCTGAGGGCAGGCCTAGAGTTGCACCCTGGCCCTATTTTCATTATTGATAGGTTACTTTGTGCTCAGCATCGATCAGTATCATGGGTCTTTGACAGAGTGGTTTCCCTTGTGTTCGACGTCAGCTTACATTATCACACATTGGGATTTGTGCGGTACCTTGGTTTCCATTTGACCCTATAGGTGGATACCCCGCCTCTGTGTCAGCTTTCATTATTGGTTGGTTCAGAGGGTTTCTTCCGTGCGCTAGCTACATCTTGTGTATGCCGGAAACGTACCTCGGTTCAGTTACTACATCTTTCTTCATCCGGTTCCTTTCACATTATTGGCCTACGGGTTACACTCGCGCTAGATTGATGAAGGATGCCTTAATGCCTTCCTTCTAGCGGATCTTTCCCTATCGATTATGACTCATTGCACTGGGGCAAAGATCTAGAGTCCATTTGGTAGTACCTTGGGGTTTGCAGTCATTAGTGGCAGATCCTTCGCTATCAACAGTGGGAAACCATCATTGTCTCCTGATCGATAGATTCTTACAGGTGTTCGACTTCAGCTCATTTATTCGCACTTGCTAGTTTGTACTGGGTACCTTGACGCTCATTATCATTATCGGTGAGTTGTCTCGCGTTTGTTAACGGTATACATCAATGACCGGTAATCAAACGATTTCTCACATGGTCGACTTCAGATCATTTATTCCCATGGTGTAGAAATGTACCACGGCAGTCGGTGAAGACCTCAGGTTGTATCAGCATTCATTGGTTCACTTGACAGTTGCTCCTGTTGCTGCTAGTTGATACCATTCCACCTTATATGTTGCAGTCAGTCATGGCGACATTCTATATGCTGGCACCTGAGTTTGCAGTACAGTACCATCCTTATCCATCATATTCAGTTGGTACCTCTTGGGATCAGTCTTTGATATCAGTGATCCGTTGTATCTTCCAGCATCATTGAGAGTTTATATGTGATATTCAGACATGTACTTGTTCGATCATGATCAAATGATCCATTATGTATTTTCCAGTCATTTATACTTGTATACTTAGTGGATCCGCTTGTACTTGATACGTGGACATGCTTTGCTTTCTCTGAGCATGGGTATGCCCACCTCAAAAGGTGTTTCTTTCTGATCTTCTTTGGTGGCTTGGCAGGCTGACTTCCGGTGAAGTACTCCTCAGCTTTTGGTAGGTTTCCTTTCCATGTACTTGCTTAATATATTTCGGCCATCATGTACCCCTTCTGACCTCATATATTAGGGGGCATCTGTTATAGCTCCAAATCTCACTATTATGGTTTGTGATGCTGCACTCATGGCCTAGGGCAACCCCTCCTTCTAGACCTGGTCCAAAATCTAAAAACAGTGTTTTATTCCCTGTACGCGACATTGCCCTGAGTTAAACACGTGTATACGCGGGTTCATATATACCCAACCCGCGTATATGTATTAAAACACTTAAAAAATTATAAAACTCCTTATTTTCGGGCGGAGATCACGGGTTTTACCTACTGATCACCTGTTAGTGCCCGTGGCCTCAACTGTCCCAAACCAATTCCTAACTTAAAAACTACTTTGGAATTGGTATAAAAAGACACCAAAGGGAAGGCCAAAGGGAGGAGAGAATATAGAGAAAGGTTATTATACTAAGATTTCCCCTGATCAGGTCTGAAGACCCTTGTGCCTTCTGCACTTCCCCCATTTTGTACAGGAAACCCTTGTTTCCTTGTGATTGGATGTTCATCCCTTAGTTATGACATCTTGGAGTGAGTATTGGAAGGAGACTTACTAGAGGCTTGAGGCGGGACGGATCCAGAAGGAGGCTGAGCTTTGAGCCTGCAGAAGTGGTTCAGGTGATATTGCTCTTTTTTGTACTATTCTATTTGTCTAATAAAGAAACATGTCTTGTTCCCGATATGCTTCTTTCTTTATGTTAAATGATGTTCATGTTTGAATTTCATGTATGAATGGATGTCTAAAAGTTTATAACTAACTCCTTTCTTGTATAACATAAAGATGATTTTCGCATAAATCTTTGTCCATATACTGCTGCATTCTTTGGAATTGTTGTTTTGCAGGGCAAAGGAGCGGAAGGGACGTGAAGAAGGGTTTGGACCCTTGAGGAACTACCCAAACGTAGGACCTGAGGTACGTCCTTCTCACTTTAGAAATAGATTTTTCTAGCATAATGGTTGTGTCTGTGCATGTTTCTTGATTTAGACAACTTTCCGTCTGCTAGGGTTCCACGCAAGAGCCTTAGGGGATAAAATCCCGCAACAGGGCTCATGGTTCCACCTGAAAATTAATAATAAAAAAATGTTATGTGTCTCGAAAATCATGTCCTCCTTCGCCTAGTGTCAAGATGGAATGAGTGTTTAAGTATCAATAGGTGGGTGGGTAGTCCAATGAGGACCGTTGGCATGCTGGTAATTTGGGCAAATGAAAAGCACGGGGTTGGGGGATCAAATCCCGCCCATGCCAAAAATGGCACGCGGTTAGTTTTAATGCATAACTGTTTTCATAACTTGGCATGCGGTTAATATATATGTGTGTGTGTGTGTGTGTGTGTGTGTGTGTGTGTCTATGTATATATGAACACACACACACACACACACACACATATATATGTGTGTGTAAATGACATCACAAAGAAATTATTGAGGGTCCTGTCGATATTTCTTTCACCGACGGTGTCTACTCAATATCTTATAGTACAAGGAATCCTGCTACAACATGTGATCATATTATCACATTGCTAGCAAAAGATTCTACCAGGGTCCCATCGGACTCCTGTTTTCCCACATGTCTTCTTCTGACGATCCTGGAGATGGTTCGTATTCATCAATTATTCTCTGGTGGTGGATGTCCATTAATTGGTTGTACTCTTCGTCGATTCCTTCATTTGGGTCCTGAGCATCTGTTAGTTCATCTTTTCCTTTCGGTGGAATTATTGTTCTGTGGGGCGCTATTGATGATGATTCTCCCTTTACAATATTCGGTTTTATCTTGTGGAGGCCCGGCTGCTGAGGTGTATGCATCAATTCTTGCTTTTCCCACTTGTCCAAAAAAGGCAAAGCACTTATCTCAATATCAAGAAAGGAATCTTTAAAAGCCTTCTGGGTTGCAGGTGATCTCTGTACTGCCAGCTCAATGGCATCTAACAATTCCCATTTAAAGATTTGGAACATGTTGGTGGAGCTTTCAATAGCATGCTGGATCCATAGTCTACAATTTTCATTTAAAACATCTCGATGCTGCCATCCGAGCTCAAAAATCATTGATGTGCATATTCTTTTGGAAATCATTAAACTAATTATGTGAATGACATTATTATTCCAGTTTGGAGAAAGAACTGAAATAGTGACTAACGCCTTTTGGTTAACTGAAATTTTTAAAACTTTAGGCTATCCCTGTAAGTCATTCATTTTGTTAAGAATTTGGAGCTTCTCAACCAACCTTAGATTTCCAAACTCATGGAACCAATCGGCATGTTGCTTGATTAGTTCTTGGTTGTTACCAGCTTCTATTTCACCAATCCTTTCGTGACTAAACACCTGAGCAAATGAATTTGGATCTATGCTTTCTCTTAGTCTCAAACTATGACAATCCCAAGGAAAAGCAAATGTTCTTAAGTATTGTAGTGACCTTTGGATACATTGAGACACTCTGGTAACTTGTATTTTTCTGCACACTCCTCCTTTAATTTCCCAATCTGCAAAATTTTCAAAGATTCGAAATCTATCTACAAAGGTGGCAAAATTATCAACTTTTGGATATTTGCCTGGAATTTCAAAAACTGAATATTTACAAGTTATAAACATCTTATTCATGTCTCTATTTAATGAGTCTGTAAAAAAATTAGAATTGCCTGGAATCCATTCGACTTCACTGCTGAAACCAAATCTGCCAGGCTAAAATCCTGCCTTTTGCAATTTGCCTTGAAATCTTTGCAGATAAGATATATTTGAAATTCCTGGAGTCTGTTCTAATCAGAAACTTGACTGGAGTGAGATATACCTCAAAACGCTGAATTCCATTAAAAATAGCCAAAGTCTCCTTTTCAGCTATGAAGTAGTTCTTCTGGCTTGGTGTGAACTCTCCAGAAGCATATCCACACAATTTCTCTTCTGTGTTACCTTCACTGTCTTTTCTTTGTTCTAGAAGTACAGCTGCCCAAAAATCTAAAGAAGCATCAATCTGTAAAATAAGTAAACCGTCACCTGGTGGTTGAAGTCTCGGCAGATGCTGACACTCTTCCTTTAGCTTTTTGACTACTTCAGTCGCTTCCTGTGACCATCCTTAGTTGTTGTGTCTTCTAATTGGGGCTTTTTTTTTCTGACAAGTTTGGAATGTATTTGTGAAGATAATTCAGCACTCCCAAAAATCTCTTAATTGTCTTTGTGTCCTTCAATTCATCAGGAAATTGTGTTAATTTGGTTAGCACATGGGGTTGCATTTGAATAGCACCGTTAGCAACATTAATCCCCAAAAAATCAATGCTATCCTGAAACAAGGACATCTTCCTTTCTGACAGAACTATCCCATGTTGTTTAACTTCTTTAAGAGAAATCTTTAAATGCTCTAGATGAGTATGTACATCTGGACTATGAATTAATATATCATCTATGTATGTCACAATAAAATCATGTTTTGCAAAAATATAATCCATTCTTCTCTGGAAGAATGCAGAAGCATTTTTTAGACCAAACGGAACAACTTTCCATTGATAAAACCCGACTAGATAGATGAATGCAGTTTTGTGCCGGTCCTCTGGCTAAATCTGGATTTGATAATATCTTGACTTCATATCAAATTTAATGAACACCTTACTATGCTGAATCTTCTGCATAATTGTTTCTGGCCTCGGCAATGGATAATTAAAATTTTGAGTTATGGCATTAAGAGGTTTGTAATTTATAACCATCCTCGGCTTACCTCTTACAATCTCAGAATGGTTTCTTACTAGAAATGCAGAACAAGCGTAATGAGATTCGCTATGCTCAATAAGCTGCATTTTTAGTAGCTCTTGAATCTGATTCTTAATTTCTTGCTCATCAGCTGGTGTGCAGGGAATCATCTTACCTTTTACTCCATTGTCATGTAAGGTGACAATCTCTTGCATCGGACTCTCTGTTTCCCAAAATTGTTGTGGATTGTCCGAGTAACTCTTTAGAAGTCTTTGATGAATATCATGCTATTCTGTAGACCAATTGGGATCAATACATGCCAATTGTTTTGGTTTATTTTCTACTCTGGCCTCATAAAATTGTAGGACTTCTTGCCAATTGTCTGAATCTTTTAATGGCCTCCTGGTTCCTACTCTTTTTTGACTATTCTTATGCCTAGCTTCTGAATTTTCCAAAAAAAATCTAGGTACAGAGATAGCTTTCTTTTTTAAATTAATAATTAGCTTATCCTGGCTTATTGTAACGGGTAGCACAGAGTTTAGAAACGGCATTCCCAACATTAAGCTTGCTGAGGGATCATAATGCTGAATTGCTGAAATTTTGATAATACTCCCCCCAACTTTTAAAGAAACATTGTCTACATAAGGTGTGAGGCTCACAGTTCCTCCAATGGTTTCTGAAATCAGTATGTTTTTTAATGGTTTCCACAGAGGTTTGAACAAAGATGGTCTTGCCAAGTTATTTGATCCTCTAGTATCAACAAATGCGTCTACTGAAATCCACTCATTTTTAACTTGCACTTGAACTGGAATATAAATAAGGCTATTGGTTTTGACAATCTTTTTCAATAATGTATTTTCTCTTTTGACCTCTGGTTGTGGCAAACTGGTTGAAGTTGTTGTTCTTTTTTCATATGGACAGAAAGAATTCAGATGAGGCAAAGGTGATACAGAGCACTTACCTTTGTCCTTTGTAACTGATATTGTACTTACCAATTCATCATCTGAATTATCTTTTGTTTCACTTGTCAATTCAGTGTCTGAACAACTCTCCTCATCACTGTAATGTTGTTCACTTGAAAAATCACTCTCTGTACAGGATGGACATAAATTCATTTTTTGTACATTTTCATTATCTTCTTCAACATCTGAAACTTCAGTAAGAATATATACATCTGAAATTTCATCATCTGACTCTACAACTGACCAGTCATCTTGAAATTCTTCAATATCTACACATGCTTTGAGTTTGCTAGATGAACTCTGGGGGCACTTTCTTGCGAAGTGTCCTTTTTTGACAAATGAAACAACAATTGTTGTTTCGTGGCTTTGTCCTTTTCTTCAAAAATCTAAATCTTTTAAAAGGCTTCTTTGGGTTAGATATTCTTTTGGGTTTGAATCTACCATACCTTCTGGTTTTCTTCTTTGTCTTGAAAGGCATCCATGGTAGTACTTGTTTACAGACATCCGAACTAGGTGTGATGTCATGTGCTTTCTTCTGTCATCATAAATATTTTACCTTTTCTGAGACTCTAAACAGAAGATCAACCCAATAAATCTGATCTAGACTTTTCATTTGTATTTCTAGATCCTTCATCACAAGATCTCCCAAATTGCCTGGTAGCTTTGATAAAAATGAAATCTTTTGAGCAAGATCATTGGTGAGACTAGCTTTGAATACCTTAGCCATGTAATCTTTACTAAATTGATCTAAGTATTTTAGATCTTTCAGTTCCATGCGGCTAAGATCAATTATAATTTGCTTTTTCTCATCTACTGGTTCTGGCACAAATTGTGTTTTCAACAATATTTCTAGTGTGGACAGTCTAGCTTCCATGACTGCTCTTCTTTCTTCATCTGATGGTCCCACCCACTAGTCATAAACAATTCCAGTCATCCTTTTCTCTGCTAGAATCATAATGGATAAATTATCCAATTTTGTAGTGACCTGCATCTGGTATAATGCTCCAATCCAGATTCTGATAGATTCCCCTGGATTTGAAGAATTATCAAGATCTAGTATATAGCCACTAGTATTGGCTGCAAATAGGTCTTCTTCGATTCTAGGATATTTAGTGACATCTTTCAGAATATGAGCTTTATTCTGATTGTTTATTGACGGGAAGATGAAGGACGGGAATCTAGAGGCAGCTTGCTCTAGGGTCATAACTTCCTTCTTCGACTCAAAGAGTTTATCAATTTTGAATGATTTCGTTGATTTTGTCTCACTGGTTAATTTCCCAGTGTCTCTGGAAGTTCCTTCTTCTGCACTAGAGGCAACTGTTTCTCTCTTATCTTCTTCTTCTTCTAAATCCCAAAAATTGGGTGTGGACATATCTACATGAAATTTAGGAATTTGTTTGGCCTTCTTTTTCTGTTTCCTCTTTCTTCTCTCTCCTCTTTCTCTCTTTTCTGCCTGTTGCTCATCATAAAGCAACTTAAGGTTATCATTGATCAAATCTACTTATCGTCCTAGATCATCTAGAACATCTTCTGCATGTGAGCACCAAGTGGTCAGATAGTTTCCTACCTGATAAACTTGATCCATATCATTCTGGTTCTGAGAATTGTGTTCTAGCAATGGAGCACAATCTGCTCTTGTAGGTGGCTGTCTGGTTTGAGATGAGGAAACACAGAACTTTGTTTTGGGTGGCCACTTTCCTCCTTTAACAAATCTCCTATTAGCAAACTGAAATTCTTCTACGGGTGGAAAAGTATTTACATGAGTTCTGAACATCTTATTTACTGCAAAAAATGGCTTTTCCTCTGGTATGTACAACTGATTATCAGACCGGGGTGTACTGGTGGAAGGTTCTTCTGGTATGGAAACTTGTCTATAAAAGGATCTTCTTCCACTATGATGGATTGGTTCTTCGACTGGTAGTACATGCTTTTCTGGTAAGACTATTGGCCCGTGAATTCTGGATTGGTTAGGAGTAGGAATTATCTTAACACAACCATCTGCAACAGTCATCCTCTTAATCATACTATTTGTATTGTCTGCGGCCAATGATTTGTACTGAACATACCAATCACTAGGTAAGGATTCCTTATCATAATGCACACCTTCAATTTGTGCATTTCCTACTCCTACTGTGACATAATCCTTTAAAACCGGTTGTTTCAGCTTTGGATGCACAGTATTAGTTAACTGGAAGGATGTTTGAACTATTACAGATAAAAATTCACTATCATCTACCATAGATAGTCCTTGTACTCCTATCAAGGCTTTCCAACAGTCCTTAAGATGAACATCTGTAAGACTGATAGCATAATCAGGGAAGATCGTTCCATGCTGACAACCCGATGACAGATTTCCCAATATAGTTCCTATTCGGGCATGATCATATGTGTTATGCCTTGTATCAAATAACTCTACTATACAAGGAGTATTTAATCCATGTCTGAACAATGGGGCTAGACCGATTCTAATTGCTCCAAAATGTAAGTAATAGAATCTTCCTTCAACAGCATATTTTCTAAACTTTTTGATTTCATCTTCTGAGAATAAATTTAAACCTACTATCTATACAGACGGACCTTTAATTCTAACTTTGAGCTCAACTTCTTTGAAGTAATATTTCTGTGAAAGTTTGAACATAATAGGGACTGGATAAACTTCTTTAGTATTCAATGCAGGCGGGTTCCAGTTCTCAAGGTCCTCGACTTTCTCATGTTCATTTACTTCAGACTCAAGGGATCTATTTTCTACTTCAGATATTGATCTCTTATCAATGGTAGAAAAGGATCTCAAGAAGTTGGCCATGATGAACTGATACAATTCTATTCCAAAAGTCGACTGAAGGAGCTTTTATCTACTCAGCACAATGATAAACAAAGATGCTTTTCGAAGGCTTCCTAGCTTTCTTCAGATTCTGTCTATAGAATATATTTCGTCCAAGAATAGATATGACTTTGACATCCAAGGAACGAGGGGTGTGTGCGTGTACATATATGTTGTGTGACACACACATATATTACACACACACACATATGTGTGTGTGTACATACACACACACACATATATGTATATGTGTGTGTGTTTGTGTGTGTGTGTGTATATATATATATATATATATGTACACACACACACACACACATATTTATATGTGTGTGTATATATATATATACACACACACATATTTATATGTGTGTGTATATATATATATACACACACACACACACACACACACACATATACACATATATTGTATTGTATTATTAACCGTTGGATATGGTTTATGTTGTATTGAATGGTGGTGGAGTGTGAGGGTGTCCGGGAGGCAGGCAGGCCACACTGACTAGGCGGGTTCGAGCCCTGCCACCCTTGGTTCATCACATGGTAATGGCAGTTAGTGTGGTGGGGTGTGGGCTGGGTCCACTGGAGGTGGCCCGCTCACAACCCAAATGTGTTACATTTAATGCTGGAGTTGGTTGGAGGGCTCGCCGGGGTAATGGCCCCCGAGCCACATTTAAACTTAATTTATGTTATGTGGTTGAGGGAGGGCTAGTGGGGGTCATGGCCCATTGGCCCATAAAAAATTTGATTTTATTATAGTTTTGGGTCCGACGGGGGTCATGGCCCGCCACCCCAATTATATATATATTTTTTTCTTATAAAACACATTTTTCGAATTTGTCTAATATAGGGGATATTAGACAAATTAACGAACCAACAAATTCACCCACTTTTGAGAGCTAGGTTTCATGCCACGGGGTCGATCAAATTGTAGGACACTTAAACCTGGCCCACAGTCTAACTTTGACCAAAACTTTGACTGGCTTGTTCTTCCTCATACGAGCTCGGATTAACGAACCATTCACACCGCTGTGACCAGGACGACAAGATCTACACTCTGGTCCTAGTTCGAAAACATTTTGATCACTTTGATTTTTGAGCTTCCATAAGCCCTCTTTGTCCTGTGTGTCTCTGGAGCCACCTGGATCAAGAACTCAAGCTCAATTGATACATAAAATTAAGTATTACACTAATTATAATTGAACTCATTATCCAATAAATTTAACAAATTGTATTCTAATTAAAAAAATAATTAAATAATAACTAAAAATAATAAAATACATATATATTTACACATTCTGCTTATATATATATATATATAATATATTTATATATATATATTATTTATAGAATATATATATATATTTATAAACACAGAATATTTCTTAAAGATTTTAAATACAAACTAGTTAAATCCATCTTAACTTGGATCTATCAAGACCGAGGGGATCGAATCTCTCAAGGTACAAAATTTCTTCAAGTTTGCACTAAAAAAGAAGTTTGACCTGAGAGATTTTTGATCACTTTGACACTTGATAGATTCAAAGTTAAGATGGATCTAGGCAGTTTATAATATATTATGAGAAAGTTTTTTAGTTTTACTTTATTAATTAGATTAATAATTTGTATATATTTATTAATTTTATGTTTTATAAATCATAGTAGAAATATGATGATTATTACTTAAATATTTTAATGATATGCATATATGATTTTGGGAGTTTTTCAAAATTAATTATAATAATTTATATTGAAATTATTAAAAATATCACGCCACATAAGTTTCCTAATAAAATTTTACTTCAAAATAAAAAATCCCAATCAATTGAATATGAAATAGATAACTTTGATCATAGTCAAACACTATATATTTATTAAATAAATAAAATGCTAAGTCTGGCCTCCTGAACTTTGTCAGTGGCCTTGAAGCTTGATCTATAGGGTAGGCCATGGAAACGACTCATAGCTTATCATAACTCCTTAAGAATATTACAGTAGGTGACAAAGGAAAATAGTAAGATCCGCAAGAACTTGACCTACTTCCATGCCAATTATCTCATCCTGCTCTTCTTGGTCATGACTCTTAGCCTTCTATCCCACCAGGGGTCATTGTCGCTCATCATTATGCTTTTGGGGTTGTCGATATTTCTTTATGTGTTGACGAGTGAGCCCCCGGTTGTGTTGAATATGAGCTACAACTAGAGGGAGGTTCTGGTGATCATGACAAACCTTACTATTGTTGTCCTTTTTTAGATGAAATATAGGTTGTTTGTTCTTTAAGTGTGGATTGGCGCTTTGCATTTGAACTTGGTTGTCGTGCCAACCAATTCCTTCTCTTTGGAAAAAGGAAAATTCATTAGAATTTTATGCCTTTAAATAGGCAACATTAGAGAAGAATATCATGGATTGTCAAAACCCGGAGTTTGAAAACTGCTAAGGTTTAAATGATATGACAACATTTCTTCCATACTGGGATGGATAATACCTCTTGGTGCAATAATAAGATTTCATTATTTCACGAGCATGAATATTTATAACATTTTTATATTTTCAATGACTATTTTTGTATTTAGCAATAAAACTCATGATTTAACCCATCCAATCTCGGTAAAATCCTATGGATAGTGTTCCCTTGATAAAAAAAATAATTAAGCATAAAATTTAACAATCGGCCTAAAGTGGTAAAGACGCAAAAACATAGCACGGTATATGGAAGATTTTTGAGTTATATGATTTTTACTTGATTGGTGATCTCAAGTTTTTAGAGATGTGAATCTTTATGTCCCAAACTGTTGATAAGGCAATGTTTATTATTTTCATTTGTGCCTTGAGAATGGTAAAGTGTTGTATGATTTCTTTTCCCAGTGTTACATAACAAGTGTATGTTTGAGCGCTAATATAGATACAATCTTTTGACTTGTCAATGTTAAAAATTTTGACTTCATTTGATGTTTTTAGGATTAATATTACTCTGACGAAGCATTGATACTTGTTTTGAGGGGGACATTTCAGTTGATCCGGGATTGACATATAAATGGGGCTCTCCTAACTCATGTAAGTTGGATAGGGAGCATGGATAATTATTCATGGAAACGTACTAAAGTAAGGCAAAGTTTGTGGAGGATGAATCAAACAACAAGAGGGAACAAAAGAGAAAAAAATCTAGAATTAAAATGACTATAGAAAGGAGCATACATAATGAAGAGACTTGACCACACGTTAAGTAAAGACCATTTGAGAGAGTGACGGAAATCCCAAGAAAATTACTTCTGATTAAATTCCACTGAATGGGAAGCATGAATGAGACTTTTGTAACAACCCCAGATTAAAATTTCATGTAATAAAGTTAATAAAGGTAAAAATAAGACCAAGGTCATGGGACACGTATTCCAAGTTGAATGGTGGGCAAAACATCCTAGCAGGTGTTCATTTGATTTATTATGGCTAAGGAAATTGGCAAGGCAATGACAAAGTTATTGAAAAGGCAAAGAGGCATTAAATGACATTTTATTTATGAAATAAAGGAAATTAGGAGAAAATGAAGATGAAAGGTCATAGATTTGCAAGAGGAATAAATTGAAGGAAAAATGAAGGAAAATGAAGAAAATAGAGGCCTCAAGGATAAAAAGGATTTTGAGGATCAGTTCATGGCTTTTGTCAATCTTAGCCTTTTGACAGTCTTAGCCTTTTAACAGTTTTGGGTTGGAGCTCTCTCTCTATTCTCTCTCTCTCTCATACTCTTGCGCACTTAGAGTATTCTTGGAACACTCTAGCATTGGAGAAAGGAAGGCAAAGTAAGGGAAAGAAAGCAAAGGGAAGCGAGGATCAAGCAAGGAAGTGTCGAATCAAACGGCTACAATGGGATTACTTGCAGGTATTTAGTTGCATGATGATTTCCTTGCTAGTTTTGGCATGCATGGTATATGCATGTTTGTATTTGGTTCTCTTGTTGTCATTAGCATGGGTTTTTCCATGTGTGACAGTGGTTTCAACCTTGCCTTTCCATTTCATGATAGCCATGGTGTGATGGGGTTCTTTCATTTGGTTGAGTTGGATTGTCAGATGGTTTAGGAACCGGCTAAGGTGGTCTAAGGAAAACTCCCAAGGGACTAGGAATCCCTTGACCGGTAATGGCGAAATACATAGTAAATCCTAAGGGTGGAGACCGGAAAATTCCTCAAGGTATTAGTGAATAAATACGAAGGCATCCATGCTTGTTTAGGGCCTAGTGATCGCTTGACTAGTTTTGGCGGGATTGCTGTAAATCATAATAGTGTATGTTTCTTGTCTGGGCCTACGAATCCCTTGACCGATAATGGTGGGATACATGATAAAGCATGATTGTATAGATGAGGGTTTCAGGCCTAGGAATCCTTTGATCGATAACGAGGACACTGGTTGGTTTTGTTGTGAGTCCCATATTCATGCTTGGAATATGGCACGGGGGTGATTGGTTTAAAGAAAGATTTGGTTCATCCCAATCTATGATCAGGTGGTACATGGAAGTCCCTGACTTTGTTGGCTTTTGTATATGTTAATAATAGTTATCTTCCTCTTGTATTTCATGAGTATTTATACTTGTAATTATGTGGCTTGGATGGTTGTTCTATTACGGTTACAATTATCGTTATATGTTGGTTGTAAGAATGGTTTTATGGCAGACTTTAGTTATGGCTCTCATAATGTCTTGATTAGTAAATGAATGGTTAATGAATGTATGAATTAAAATATGGTATTACAGCTATTGTGAGAGGGCATCAAACCTTCTTGATGATTCTCAGATAAGTATGAGATCCCTATGTTCAGATATGTAATTATGACCTGTAGATTACATGTTCATGATGTGTTTGACAAAATGTCTGTCATGGTCAGGCCTTATTAGGTCAAGTTCTTGTCTAAGTTCTGTGTCAATGGCTTTGTCCTGGTCTCATTCATTGTTCTAGAAAGTTTCATCAAGTTTAGGGCAGTGGCCTGGAGACTAGCCTTGAAAAAGTGGCTTATATTTTGCGGTCGTGGGCACAAAACTGGGTAAAAAAGACTACAGTCTCTCCCTTGCAGGCTTATGCATGTGATTGGAGGGTTACAGTCGAGTTTAGGCAATGTTATGCCAGCATATGGGAGTCTAGATCAGTGAAAAAGGAGTTTAACTCAAGGTTTGAGCACCTGGAAGGGTGGTTTAGTTCTTGGGGATCCTGTAGCTCCTTAGGAAGGTCAGTAAGGTTTCATTTTTTATTTATTTATTATCTAAATTTAGGCTTTTATGATCCATAATGAATTAAGAAAATTCTTTCGGTAGAAATCACATAAGAGAAATTTTTCGTCAATGCGTTTCGAACCAACAAGAGTGGTTCATCCTCATTTTGTTGACTCTATTTCCTTACGGTGATCTAGGAGTTTGGGTCATATCACAGCAGCCCTCAGATCATGTTTACCCCAGGAGGGTAGTGAAAGTGGGTAAATGTGGGAGGGATGGTATCAGAGCATGTTGCACTCTCTTTGGGTAATATCTAATGCCACATAATGGTACCAGAGCATGGTTCAAACACTTGGACTGGATGGGCGGAATGTGTTTGTCATGCATGCATGTTAGTTGTCTACGTGATTTTTATGCATGCATTGTGATAGTCATTGTTGAATTTTGTGTTATCATGATGTTAATGTGTTGGTTGAGATAGAGAAGGAGAAGCAAATCATCAGAGCGAGGTTGTAGCACTGGACCTCGGGGTAAGAGAAGACCATCATAAAAGTATCATATGTTTGCATGCAAGTATGTTGGTTAATGGTTATTATATGCATTGTGGTTATATACATGTTTGTCATTCTATTGTTGTTGTGGTCACATGCATGATAGATGCTAGTTGATCAGTGTGATCATATGCACATGCATTAGATAGTCATGAATGGTAGTAACTTGTTCTTGTATGCATTATTGTTGTTTTTGTTGTTTTATGTTAGTTAACTTGATGATTATGTTATATATTGTCAATGATTATGTTATATATTGTGATGATTATGTTAAGTTTTAACTTATTGTGGTTATATGTTAGTTAACTTGATGATTATGGTCATTTCACTTAAGATCTTGATGTTATATGTATCATGCTAATATGATTGGCCTATGCAGATGGTTATGGTTATGATATTCAGGTATGAGCCAATATACTTGTGATATTGTGTCATACTAATTTGGATTGACTTGTGCATATGTGATAGCCTCCCTTGAGATACATTGAGATATGAGTTTGATTATTTCGTTTATTTGGTTTTTATAACATGGTATGTTTAAAAGTTGTTTGAATGATTGCATCATATGAGTATGTGTCTATAAGGTTGCATGAAAGAATGCTTTTGTTTTAAGACGGTTACACTAACATAATATGTGCTAAGACAATTGATATGTGCTTGAGTGTAAGTGGGTGCTAGTTGTAGTATTATGACTAATGATTGTGAGTTGATTATGACATGACTATTAGTCTTGGTAAAGGTTGATTTCAAATTAATAGAAATGATGTCTTGATCTTTGGAACGTGTGACTGACATGTGTGAGCAGTTGCAAGGAAACACGAGTAGTATTAGCATGACATGGTAATAATTGATTTCTTTATATAACTAACAACTGTGTGATGTGATAAAAACTAATAAGACTCAATTACAACAAGGTAGAAGTTAAAAGAAAGGAATTGTGTGAGAATTCCTTTGGTTATGTTTGGAAACTGCAACTCTAAACGAATGAGTGCTTTGCATACAATAAGTCTTCTTAACCTTGATTTTGTCTAACAATATGTGGATGTGTTATACTCATAAACATGTATAACAAATGGTTCCAATTATGGTTGGACTCGTCAAGGAATTGAAGTCCCTTGAGAGGTGATATATGTCCATGTTCATTTACAGGTTAGTGTGTTGGGTACAACAAGGTAAGGTAATCGATATATTGTTATGTTTACTTATGCACTGACAGTTGTGCGTTTATGGTAATATGATGCAGGGGATTTCATGACAAAAGATACTACCATAGATCTTGAAGAAGGCTCAAATTGAGCTTTTCCTTGGAAGCATTGGGAACCCATGGGGATTGAGTCATGGTGTTGGTTGCTAGTCTTGTGCTTTTGGTCTTTTGCGATTTATTTGTGTTTGATTTGCAATTTTGTTTATGTCTGGTGCATGGCCATGCCACTTTGTTTATGGTGTCGTATTGATACTGATTTTTCATGGCTTCTTCTTGTTTGTTTCTTATTCTTGCCTTTCATGTCTTGAGAGTCTTGGGGATTGGTTGGGGAAAAAGGAAAATTAATGGAGCTTGAGAAGAGTTGAATGAAACATAGCAAGTAATGTAAGACCCAAATGAATCTCAGTGCATGAGTAAAGGGCAGTTAAAGGCAAGAATATGATAGCCATTTGGATTGGTTGGGTCCATGGGGATGAATGGATAGTGGAAGGACAGTCATGAGAAAGGTTATGAGGAGGGTAAAGTAAATGGACCTAAGGTAACAGATGCCTTGGATAAGTTGGGAACTATTATTCTCAATGTTGTGCATGGATAAAGAGAGTTCTCTTAACTTTGACCTTATGATATCTGGCAATTGTGTTGTGATTATGATTATGCTTATGTCTATATATGTATATATGTATGTATGTGTGTCATTGTCTGATACGGTCGTCAAGGATCATGATTGTTTTATTCAAGTGTTTACATCTATATATGTGCGTATGTATGTCGTTGTCTGACAAGATCGTCAGGGATCATTCCTATGGAGGAATGATTACTTATGTAGGTGAATGGCATGAAGAGGAATCAAGTGGGAAGAGTAGCCATGACATATTTCTAAGGTTAGTATCACGTGGATATGAATTGATATTATGTGTTTATATTATGTCTATGTTTATGTTATGGTAGGTAATGCCGAGGCATACATCAACAGAATGAAAGTAGAGTGATCTGCGACATGCTAGGGCACGCATGGATAGTGGAAAGACACTCGAAGTAAGTTTTCTTGGTAAAGACAATGTGGTCTTTGGATGTGTAGTACTATTGTTGTGTATATGTTGTACATGTTGTACCTATGGTGTTGCACACATCTGGTATGGTGTGCATGTTGTATATGTGGTGTTATGTACAAATGGTGTTGTGTACATATGGTATAACGGTGTTATGTACATATGGTGTTGTGTACATGTTGTATATGTGGTGTTGTGTACGTGTTGGATATGTGGCATTGTGTACATATGGTGTCGTGTGCATGTTTTATATGTTATGCTATGTACATATGGTGTTGTGTACATGATGTATATGCGGTGTTATGTACATATGGTGCTATGTAATGTTGCATGCATGGTGCTATGTGCATGTTGTACATGTGGTGCTATGTGCATGATTGTACATGTGGTGTTGTGTGCATGTTGTACATGGGGTGTTGTGTGCAAGTGGTGTTGTGTACATGTCGTGCATGTGGTGCTATGTACATGTGGTGTTGTGTACGCGTTGTTCATGTGGTATTGTGTACATGTCATTCACGTGGTGTTGTTCACACATTGTGTAGGTGGTGATGTGTACACGTTGTGCAGATAGTGTCGTGTACATGTGATGTTGTGTACACACTGTGTAGGTGGTGCTATGTACAGGTGGTACTGTGTACATGTTGTACATGTGGTATTGTTGTACATGTGATATTGTGTGCATGTCTTACATGTTGCGTTGTATACATGTGGTATTGTGTTATGGATATTGTGTAGTCATTATATTGCGGCATGTATATGCGTTGTATTGTACTTTGTGTACGTATATGTATTGTGTTGCACACCAGGTGTAGGTTTATGCATTGTGTTGTGGTGTACACATGGTGTAGGTGTATATGTTGTGTTGTATACCAGGTGTAGGTGTATGTGTTGTGTTTTACACCGGGTGTAGGTGTATGTGTTTTGTTGTACATCAGGTGTAGGTGTATGTATTGTGTGGTGTTCTATGTCATGTGTGGTTGTATGTGTGTGGTGTACACTATGTGTATGTGTACGTGATTGAAGAGAAGCGAAGGCATTGGATACTTGCCGGGTGTGGCAACTGATATGGTGTGTGTATGGAAATAACAATTGTAGAAGCAAGGACTGATTAAAGGATAAGTATAAATAATTTATTTCAGTTTTATGATGGTTACATGTGATTTATGACTATGATTTATGATGGTTACATGTGATCTATGATTTCGGTTTATGATGATTGCATGTTATTCATGATTTTGATTATGATGGTTGTGTTTTGAGCTAACCATATGTGATATGTTTATACACGGTTATTTGGTCAAAGATCTAGTTTGACTTGTTGTGACAAGAAGTGAACAGAATTGCAAGTGTGCCTTATTGACGAGCCACCAATGAGGTATTATTTGAATTAATTTAAATTTATTTTCAATCTAATGGTATTTATGTGCTTAGTACAAGAAAGCAAGGAAATGCCCGGTTTGGGTGGTTGGAACTAATTGCAAGAATTAGCAGCAATAGTAAAATGAATCGGAACAGGCAACATTATGTTGGTAAAGAAATTCAGAAGCAAGGTCATTGTGGGACACTAATACCCAATAGTATCCATTGATTTCCGTGAGCATGTTATGGTCAATATGATGGTTTTAAGGCAGGGATATGCCTTTGTTTTTGGACCTTCTGATGCGAGGAAACCTTGTCAAGCGATGGATCACCCAGGAAAGGGGATGTTGGAGAACTTGGAAGGTGAGTGACTGCACAAAAGGGAGTTACCAGATTTCCCGAGGGACTGTGTAGCAGAGAAGGTAAGGTCGGGGGATGCATTTGTTTTGGTCATTAGCATTGCAAGATGGAACCAGATGCACATTGGGAGTGTGCCCTAGAACAATGAGTTGGTAACTGTTCACAAAGGGAACATGTAGTGCAAGGATCGTAGCGCTAGATATTGGACACGGGTTTGACTTTTGTAGTGGATTCTGGACTTCTTGGGAACGAGGTGAATCCTGGTATTACTTTGAGGGTGGAGGTGTGAACCTCTGGATTCCCTTGTTGTAGATGCATGCATCATATCCTTTTATTTGCTAGTTAAAGCAAATGTGCATATATGTGTGTGTGTGTATTTTATTGTGAATATTGTATCAAGCTAGATTTATAAAGCTCCATGAACAATATTTTTATTTGCTGGTTGAATCAAATGTGCATATATATATATATGTGTGTGTGTGTGTGTGTGTATTTTATTGTGAATATTGTATCGAGCTGGATTTATAAAGCTCCATGAACAATACTTGTATTTGTTGATTGAAGCAAATGTGTATAAGTATATGTGGTTGTTATTGTAAATATCGTAATGAGATGTGTTATAAATATCCAAATAACGATATTTTTGTCATGTTTTCAACAGTGGTCATTGTAAATACTGCAACGAACTTGTTATAAAGCTCCATAAGAAATATGTTTTTGCTAGTTTATAAGTGTCATTGAACACCGAGGACGGTGTTCCCCCAAGGGGGAGGGTTCTGCAACAACCCCGGGTTAAAATTTCATGTAATAAAATTAAAAAAGGCAAAAATAAGACCAAGGTCATGGAACAGGTATTCCAAGCTGAATGGTGGGAAAAACATCCTAGCAGGTGTTCATTTGGTTTATTATGGCTAAGGAAATTAGCAAAGGTAATGATAAAGGCATTGAAAAGGAAAAAATGCACTAATTGGCATTTTATTTATGAAATAAAGGAAATTAGGAGAAAAGAAAGGTGAAAGGTCACAAATTTGTATGAGGAGGAAATTGAAAGAAAAATGAAGGAAAACAAAGAAAATAGAGGCCTCAATGATTAAAAGGATTTTGAGGATCAGTTCATGGTTTTTGTCAGTTTTAGCCTTTCGATAGTTTTGGGTTGGAGCTCTCTCTCTATTCTCTCTCTCAAACTCTTGCACACTTAGAACATTCTTGGAGCACTATAGTAATGGAGAAAGGAAGGCAAAATAAGGGCAATAAAGCAAAGGGAAGCAAGGATCAAGCAAAGAAAAGTTGGATCAAACGACTACGATGAGATTACTTACAGGTATTGAGTTGCATGTATGATTTCCTTTCTAGTTTTGGCATGCATGGTATATGCATGTGTGCATTTGGTTCTCTTAATGCCATTGGCATGGGTTTGCCAAGTGTGACAGTGGTTTTAGCGTCGCCTTATCATTTCCTGATAACCATGGTGTGATAGGGTTCTTTCATTTGTTTGAGCTAGATTCTCGGATGGTTTTGGAACCAGGTGAGGTGGTCTAAGGAAAATTCCTAAGGGCCTAGGAATCGCTTGATCGGTAATGGCGGGATACACGGTAAAGCCTGAGGGTGGAGATGATAAAATTCGTTAAGGTATTGGTGAAAAAATCTGGAGGCATCTGTGCTTGTTTAAGGCCTCGTGATCCCTTAGCTGGTTTTAGCGAGATTGCAGTAAACCCTGGTAGTTTGCGTTTCTTGTTTGGGCCTAGGAATCCCTTGATTGGTAATGGTGGGAAACACAGTAGAGCCTAGTTGTATAGATGAGGGATTTAGGCCTAGAAATCCCTTGACTGGTAATAGTAGGATACATGATAAAGCCCAGGGAATCCCTGGTTGGCTTTGTTATGAGTGCCACATTCATTCTTGGAATATGGGACAGGGGGTGATTGGTTGAAAGAAAGATTTGATTCAGCCCAATCTATGGTCGAGTGGTATGTTGAAGTCCCTAACTTGGTTGGATTTTGCATATGTAATAAGAGTTATCTTCCTTTTGTATTTCATGAGTATTTATACTTGTTATTATGTGGCTTGGATGGTTGTTCTGTTAATGCTACAATTTTGGTTATATGTTGGTTGTAAGCATGTTTTTATGCCAGAGTTTAGTTATGACTATTATCATGTATTTATTAGTAAAAGAATGGTTAATTAATGTATGACCTAATAGATGATAATGCAACTATTGTGAGAGGGCATCAGACCTTCTTGACAATTCTCAGATAAGTATGAGATCTCTATGTTCAAATATGTAATTATGACATGTAGATTACATGTTTAAGACGTGTTTGACAAAATTTCTGTCATGATTAGGCCGTGTTAGGTCAAGTTCTTATCTAATTTTTGTGTTAGTGGCTTTGTCCTGGTGTCATTCATTATTCTGGAAAGTTTCATCAAGTTTAGGGCAATGGTATGGAGATTAGCCCTAAAAAAGTGGCTTAGATTTCATGGTCGCAAACACAAAACTGGGTAGAAAAGATTGCAGTCGCTCCCTTATAGGCTTATGCATGTGACTGGAGGGTTACAATCGAGTTTAGGTAGTATTATGCCAGTGTATGGGAGTCCAGACCAGTGAAAAAAGAAGTTTAACTTAGCGTTTGAGCACCTGGAAGGGTGATTTAGTTCTTGGGGGTGCTGTAGCTCCCGAGGAAGGTCAGTAAGGTTTCATTTTGTCGACTCCATTTCCTTAAGGTGATCTAGGAGGTCGGGTCATGTCATAGTAGCCCTCAGCTCATGTTTACCCCGATAGACCAATGAAAGTGGGTAAATGTGGGAAGGGTAGTTACAACTTCCAACATTGGTTGTGAAGATTTGATGGGATCAAAGTTCAAGTTGACATTTTAAACAATGAACAACTCATGTTAGGGAAGGTGCAATGCTAGAGATCAATGAGGAGTAATCACTTACTAAAGAATGACATCACTTGAGAGCTAATTGGAGGATGAATTTGGTCATAATATCCACGCCTTTCTACAACATACGATTAGGAAAGTCCTTTTCTTGGGAGCTTCGCACATTTTGATGGGCCCACCAACCCAAAATTATTATTACTAACATCATGGAATTATGAATGAGGTGTAACTCTCCCAATCATCAGATAAAACACATAAGCACCCATTAAATTCAAATGCTTGTTTTTTGATAGTTTAATTTACAATATTGTTAAACTACACTCTAACTTGAAAGAAAAATATATCTTTTAAAAATATACATAAATTAAAGAATAAGGAAAAACATTACCCATTATGAAACTCAAATGTTAATAATCAAATTTCATCATTAAAATTTTATTTTTCATTATTTCTCTTAAAACCTTTATTCCTTAATAAATTACAAATACTCCCCTTCATTATTAATTACTCCCCTCAATTACTCTTTGCGACCATTCTATTTGAATGAGAAAAAAAACAGTTGCTTTTGAATCCTCCCAACATTAATATAGTATTAAATTAAATTAAAGATCGTTGGAGTCATGATGTTTCAAAAATAGAGTTTATAAAAAAATGAATATGTTCAAACTTGACAATATTCTTTTCCTCAAAAATTTTAAGTGAATGAAAAAAAAACTTATTTATGATGAAACTAGGATGTGTCATATATATATATATATATATATGACTATGGATGAAAGATTTTAGGTTTTGTCTTTTCTTTGGTAGTGCGGTAGCGAAAGGGACTATTTATGTTCTTGAATTGAAGAAAATATTTATAAGGTTAGTTATGAGAATTAGGATGTCCCAAATTAATGATATGTTAAAGTTTTTAGAATAGTTAAAAGTTTTGTATAATTCTTTTTTCTAATTTGATAAAATAAAAATATGTTTGGCTACATTAATATGTATAATTTTTTTTTACTCGTTAACATTAAAGAGTTTGGATTCCGTCTACATATTTTAAGCTTCACATTTCTTAGATGAAGTAGACAAAATGATCTTAAGGGATACTTTTGAGGATTAGTAGGAATCCACACATTGTTGGACCTCTCTCAAGTTGCCTAAGGTGGTTGGCTAATGTGCGCAATGATCCATGAAAATAAATTGGAGCAAGATAAAGAGAGTTGAGGTCAAAACTGAACTATAGAAATAGATAAATATGGGGTCAAACAGACAAGATAGAGTGATTGTGGGGAAGAGTAGACATAACGAAGAGGCTCAATAAGAAGTGAAACAAATATCATATGATTAAATGTAATAGAAATCCAAGGTAAATCATGTGCGATTAAAGCTTAATAAATGGAGGGAGGGAATGATAGTGATGCCATTCGTTCTGGAAGATTTGGGGGATCCAAGTCCATGCCATCATTAAAAAATACAGATAACTCTTCTCAAGTAGGGTGCAATCAGGGTTGGAGTTTAGAAGCATGGATCACCTCTTGAATTGTATTTCACTTGATCCTTATCTATGATGATGGGTTAGTGATTTTTTTCATTGTATTTGATGTGATGCCAAAGACCAATAAGGAATGATCACTTGTTGAAGAATGACATCACCTAACCACCAATGGGAAGATGACTTTGGTTATAGTAACCATCTCTTTCTATGTTGCTATAATTGGGACAATGATTTTATTGGAGACCTTGGCTCACTTCTATGGGCCCATAATCCAAAATGATGATTATTAACATCATGGAGTTGGGAATGATATGTAGTTTACTTAAACATCTAATAAAACATGTGATCACTTTATAGATTCATGAGATCCTTTATTGTCCATTGAATCCACAAGGTTATTGAAGCACCCCTTAACATTAAATAATGACACCTCCTCATATGGGTTGAGAAGAAGTTTTGCTTTAAGGAAATTGTGAGTCAAAGAAGGGGAAGAATAAGATTTTCCTTGTTATAAAGGCTCAAATTATGATGGTTGAGTTTCTATTCAAGGAGATTTCCCCCTAGTGAGATCATCTAAAAGCTTCACTCCTTGATAAATTCCAAGTGCTTCCACTATGTTATTAGTTGCGTGACCTATTCCCCACAAGTATCTAAACTTTTAGTATCCTTCTTTATTAACATTAACTCTCCTCACTCTTATCTCTTTCACACGCATAAAACATATTATGAAAGTTTAAAAAAGGTCAAGTACCTTTTTAAGCTAATCACACAAATTACACTGACATTTTAATATGGTGACAACATCTATTGTCTCCCTAATACTAATAAGGTTTACATGCACTTGTAAAATATTGTTCATGCAAGTTTAGATCATCAAAAAATCAAAATTCTATTTAAGGATAAGGCTAAAATTATTTTATTTGAGCATGGAGCAACGTGGAAGTTATTATGTACATCAATATGTTTGCTTAGGCCATTGAGGGTAGTGTCTAATCCTTTTCAACTTATTTGAGAAAGTGATGCTTAAATAATTATTTTATTATTTATCAGACATATTTTCTAATGAGTTTTGCTCCAAATATGATCTTGGAGGATCCTTGAAATGCTCAAAGTTCAAAAGTCTCAGATGCTCATGAAACCAACGCCAAGTCAAAGAGCTCATCGCGCTGATTCCGACAGTATATTTGGTTTCAAAAATGGCCTCCATATGAGTGAGAAAATGTGTTTTGAACTTATTGTCAAATAGGCAAAAAAATGGGCCTTTGCAGGCCAAGTGGTCGTCTCACAACATGACACGTGGCGATCAAAAGTCAATGCAGGTGGCAGTTAAAGTCAATAGGGCAGATCAACTGGCATGGGTCGGGGTTGAACCCACGACCTTTGTTACATAACTACAAACCTTTACCAGCGAGCCATGACATTGCTTTATTACACAAACCAATGGCGCAAATTTGTATTTAAGTTTCATTGATATGGTATTATGGGGTAAGGGTTGGCAGAGCCCGCTACATCCGACGACCCCACAAAACCCAACATTTATGTTAATGTCGATACCAAACATCTACCGGAGCTCCAAAGTTATCGGCATGGAGCAATCTTAGGATAAACCATATACCAAAGTTATATGTCGCCGTTGGTGTAGATGATATGTTTAAACTATGGTTAAAATTGAATGTAACAACTATATGCCACCACTGCTCAATGGTTATGCCATGGGTCGACTTTGTTATCACCGTCGATTGCTTGGTTATGAACCATATGCTAAATTCAAGCCATACGTTAAAAGTTATATGCCACACAGCCAAGTATTATGTCAACACTTCGGTTTAGATACATTAATACATCTGTCGTTCAATGAAGTTGTTAACCATATATTATATATGGTCTAAGGTTGTTATTATGCCATAAAGTGTTTCCCTTTGAAATGAATTTTCCTAAAATCTACTTGTCATCATTGTGTGTCGTTGTGCCGTTAGATTATGTGTTAGACGATTAGAGGATTGTTAATCGTTTGATCAAAGGAAGGTAGTTGAGTGGTTGGAACTGTTCATGATATTTACTGGATCAGTCTTCAACTTTCTGAGCGCTCGGAGAAAAAATTTGAGTGGTTGCAACTGTTCACAATACTTACTTGATCAGTCTTCAACTTTTTGAGCGCTCGGAGAAAAAATCTGTTACTATTTCCTCCCTGGCTATCACGTGAGCAGCGCAAGGAGTGTCCCAAATGGATTATACAGAGAATCATGGCGGTGCAAGGGCTCCTTTATCAAGGTTATCTTCAGGCCACACTTACTACACATTGGAATCTCTACAAGGCGTTACAACTCTTCCCCTTTACCATTCTCATCAACATCGTTGCCTTCCTCGGTGTTTGCTCTCAGCCAATCTGTCCCCATTCACATGGGAGGCAAGGCAATGCCGCCTACCCTTTCTCCTTGATTGGTACCAATGACCTCAGAGACACGATGATTAGGGATCCCTACAGACAACCCATTACAAACAGAGAACCCACTTTGAATATTATGAATTATGGGGCAGAGCCTATAGGATATTCTAGAGGTATCTATTTTTCTTTTTCAAATTTCCATTCCAGATTGTGCAATGTATCCATCCTTTTTCATTCACTTCTTAGCCTCTCAACTTTGAACTTTGTTTTCTGATTCAATAGTGTATCCTTTCTTTTTCTACCTTTTCTTATTGTGCCAGAAAAGTTGTTTACTGTTTCAGTAATTTGTCCATTCTTTTTGTTTACTAATTGAGCAATGTTTGATATTGTGGGAGCCTTTATCACTATTGAGGGCAATACCACATTCACTAAGCATTAAAACAACCTCTTTGCTATCTTTCTGAGGCTGGGAAAATGCAGAGAGGTTGATCTTCATATTGATCTGAAGGGGCCTCTATAAAACTGAGGCACCTGTTGTCTTTCTGAGGCTGGGAAAATGAAGAGAGGTTGATCTTCATATTGATCTGAGGCTGGGAGCCTGAAATATTTGCCTGGGGGACCCTTTTCGTCTTCTCCGCTCTTGCTTCCCGTGCTTCCCTGACATACCTCTGAAACAGGCTCCATCGAATCTCTGGGGGAGATTTCATCCATGGCTTTCCTGAATGTAGAAATGAGATCCGGATCAAATAAGGTCAAAGATGAATCACCTGACAATGACTGCTGCGTCCAAATGGTTTTTGGGATTGAATCTGCAGGAGTCAAGGGAAAATCCGCCCCACAGGAAGAAAAGCCATTGAGAAATCCATTGCCATTGTCGAAATTTTTCTTCAGATTCGTGTTGGGTGTTGTTGAAGACGCCTGCGAATTTTCATCTGCGAAATGTCCAACCTATTTTAGGTGAATCTAAATCATGGATCATCTTTATAATTAAACCAAAACCCGTTTCCTGAATTTAAGCTGTTTAATCCATTTATCCCACGGGAAAAGTTCAGTTTAGTAATGTGGGCTAAGTTCCTTTTTATTGCACTTTTGTTATTATACAGGAATAAATAACCTAAAGAGGAAGAACCACGAGGATGAATGAACAGAGCGGGATGTTTCCATTTGTGCTGGTAAATTGTCTTCTGAGAAAATTCATTTGTCTAAACTTTATGGAAATATCGCTTCTCCAGGTACTTAGTGTTCAGTTTACATTATAGTCTCCCATGCAACATTTCTTGCAAGTGCCTAGACGGGTAGATTCACGTGTTGGCTCTAGAAAAGTTCAGTTTATTAATGTAGACTAAGTTCTTTTGTTGCAATTTTGATGTAATTCAGGAACAAATGACTGAAAGAGGAACAGCCCCGAGGATCAACCAACAGAGCAAGATGTTTCCACTTCTGGTGGTAAATTCTCTTCTATACAGATTCATGTGCCCAATTTTGATGGAAATATCGCTTCTCCAGGTACTGGTGTTCAGTCTGCTTTACAATCTCCCATGCAACAATTTCTGCAAGTGCCTAGACATGTAGATTCATGTGTTTGTTTCAGAAAGTTTCAGTTTAGTAAGGTGGACTAAGTTCTTTTTTTATCGTAAATTTGTTGTAACACAAGAATAAATGACCGAAAGAGGATAAGCCCTCAGGATCAACCAATAGGGCAGGATGTTTCCACTTCTGGTGGTAAATTGTCTCCTTTACAAATTCATCTGCCCAACCTTGATGGAAATATCGCTTCTCAAGGTACTACTGCTCAGTATACTTTACAGTATTCTGTGCAACAAATTCTGCAAGTGCATATATGTGTAGATTCATGTGTTGAATCCAGAAAAGTTCAATTTATTAATGCGGATTAAGTTCTATTTTGTTGCAATTTTGATGTAATTCAGGAACGAGTGACGCAAAGAGGAAGAGCCATGAGGATCAATCAGCAGAGCAGGAAGTTTCCACTTTGGTGGTAAATGGTCTTCTATGCAAATTGCTTTGCCTAACCTTGATAGGAATATCTCTTCTCCAGGGTATGGTATTCAGTATATTTTACAGTGTCCCATGCAACAAATTCTGCAAATGCCTAGACCTATAGGTTCATGTGTTAGCTGCAGAAAAGTTGTTCAATTTATTAATGTGGACTAAGATCCTTTTTATTGCAATTATGATGTTGTTAGATCCAGTCTTCACAGCCTGTCACCAGGGATCAACATGAGCTCTTACTATGTCTGGTTGTGTTAGATGTTTTGCACATGATGTTTAGCACAAAACATGTCACAAGTGTGTCCATTAGAAGAAGCTCGGACAATATTTCCAACGGTATATCACACTCCCGTAACCGGCTCCTGGATTAGAAGATATGATCGAAATGAATGAGTGATTCTTGGTTATGCATGTTTTGAGGTCAGTTGTTGCACACAATGACATGTTTAGTACAAAATCAGTTTCTGAAATAATGCTAAGGAATTTTTCAAAAGTGAAAGAGGTTTTTGTTCATCACATACCAAATAACAAAAACCTCCTTCCGTTTATGTACAGGTGATACTATGTGGGAGATATACAGTGATATTTGGAGCCTACATTAAAACAAAGCAAAATTTTCATATTTTTTACTGGTTTAGTCATCTTAGTGTGGGGTCATTTTACAACAGATGGAAAGTAATTTTGTAAAACCCAAGGAGGTTTTTGTTAATCATGAGCCATATAACATAAATTTCTTTCATTTTATTCACAGGTGTCATGAATTGGGAAATGTGACTAGATCTTTACAACTCATTTTCAGAGATTTAAATTTTTAGTAATTTTTTTTTAGAGATGATTTTGTGGAACAGATTGCGAGCAATTGGAAATGAATTTCCAAAATTTGAGAGAGGTTTTTCTCCAACATGACCTTATCTACAAAGACCTCTTTCATTTTTGTAACAAGTGCTATGGTTTAGGAGATACGAGTTCATATTCAACACCTATTTTCATAAATTTGGCCCAATTTTAATGTAATTGATTCTATTTTGAAGAAAATGGTTGAGCTCAATTCCCTTAGTACAAGGATGAGAAAATGTATATATTTTATGAATTTCATAGTGTAGGGGTTTGATTTTGGCAGAATGTTGGACTTTTGAGAATGGAGTTTCATTGTATACTCATATCAACAATTTTGGCTAAGGAATAGAGACCAGAGTTTGCAGCACTCTTTGGGATTCAAGTGGCAATTTGTTTTGGTATAGTGCTTTCTTCTGTAATTGTGAATTTACTTATATTTTATGTATGCCATTATCTATCTTACTTATTTTTAACGAAATCAAACAAGGGAAAGGGTAGAATCCATTGAAATTGCAGTGCTCTACCTAGGGTTTGCTTTAGCTTTTGATGTTTTCAGCTGTTTGAAGAGGATCCCTGAGTTTTCTTGCCTTCTTCAACTCCTCACTTGTCTAATCTCTCCATCTCATTTGATTTGAAGTGCCTAAATCAGTTGCCTACCTTGCCCCATAGAGATCTCTGCAAAATTGAACCTCATTCCCCAGACCCAAAATCTGCCTTTCCATTTGAGCCAACAAAACATCTTAAAATTCAATCAAACTCTTTTGCACACATACCTAGCCTAAAATCAGTCAACGTATTAGTCATCTCAAGCCCTCATCGATTATATTTTGCTGAGATTGACCAAGAGAGATCCCTCTCCCGACCTGGTAGGGCTAGCTACCAGGTTAAGCGTGGTTTGATGTTTTCTTAGATCCTACCTTTCTCAGCCTTAGGTAGATTTAGGCACTAACATAGTGGCGACTGTACTGGGGAAGAAAAGTTTATTTGTTTGTTAGTGTTCTTTGTTTTATAGACTACGAGCAGAGCCTGAAGTTAGCGAGGTAGCCTTCGAAATGCTCTTGCTTTGCATTAGCGAAAGTAGATAAAAGCTGCTTCAGTCAATCTCCGGTCTAGTCTTATGAACTGAACATCTGACTTGAAAATTGCCCCAATACATGTATCAAGTTAGATCTAATTGTTGATGGTGGACAGCAGTCAGACACATATGAAGGTTGAAACATTCACCTGGCGACTCCAACTCAATCCAGAGATTCTGGTGCTTACTGATCCGTTCATGCACTAAAATAAAATGGTAGGGTATGTAGCAAACCCTGTGTTTTGTGAAGCTTTAAAAGAAGTTAGAGATTAGTTAGTGGATATTGAAATTGATGAAGTATTTTTCATTGTCGTGCTTCAATGTTTGAGATCTCCGAAGTTTCCTCCTAAAGCTAAAACTGGTTTCTTTGAGTTAGTTGTTGAAAATTTTGAGAAGGAGATTCAGTATTTAAATGATCATATCCAATCATATGAATTCCGAGATCCCAAAAAGTTCTTGGAAACTCTCCCTCCTTCAAAACAAGAAACAATAGAGCTGTCCGTGGATGTTTGCATTGACAGTTTGCAGTTGGCGGTCTGCGTTGAGGAGTTAGGGCAGCAAACAAAGTCTGGTTTCTTTGATCCTATTGTCACATATATGGAGTATTTTTTCAGTTTGAATGATAAGTCATATTGTCTTTTACATAACCAGACTTGTTATGTGCATGTATGGCTGTCAGCACTTACATTTGTGTCCTGGTTGAAGCACTTTCAAGCAACATCCTTGTCACAGTTACTTGATTGGTTGATATGGCATTACAACATTAATTGCTCTATCAATTTTGCAGTAAAGTGGGATAGATTTGCACATAAATAAGCTACCTGCGGCAGCATTTCAATTTTCGGTATTTGTTTATGTACATGTTGCAATATGTATATGTTTTTGTATTGGTATGAGTTGTTTTGGGTTTGCAGTTGTTTGACCATCCATGCCCAATGGAAGAGGCACTGTCTTCTTTCCAGAGATCTGTAGTTCTTGGCACCTCCAAGGATTTTTCATCCCCAATGGAGCCGATGTTAGTTCCAGTCTTCGCAGCCTGTCACCAGGGATCAACATGAGCTCTTACTATGTCTGGTTTTGTTAGATGTTTTGCACATGATGTTTAGAACAACACATGTCACAAGTGTGTCCATCAGAAGAAGCCCATAAAAATCTTTCCAACGGTATATCACACTCCCGTAACCGGCTCCCGGATTAGAAGATATGATCGAAATGAATGAGTGATTCTTGGTTATGCATGTTTTGAGGTCAGTTGTTGCACACAATGACAAGTTTAGTACAAAATCCGTTTTTGAAATAATGGTAAGGAATTTTTAAAAAGTGAAGGAGGTTTTTGTTCATCACATACCAAATAACAAAAACCTCCTTCCGTTTATGTACAGGAAATACTATGTGGGAGATATACAATGATATTTGGAGCCTACATTAAAAAAAGCAAAATTTTCATATTTTTTACTGTTTTAGTCATTTTAGTGCGGGGTCATTTTACAACAGATGGAAAGTAATTTCGTAAAACCCAAGGAGGTTTTTGTTAACCATGAGACATATAACAAAAACCTCTTTCAGTTTATTCACAGGTGTCATGAATTGGGAAATGTGACTAGATCTTTACAGCTCATTTTCACATCTTTAAATTTTTAATGATTTTCTGTTTTAGAGATGATTTTGTGGAACGGATTGCAAGCAATTGGAAACGAATTTCCCAACTTTGAGAGAGTTTTTTCTCCAACATGCCCTTATCTACAAAAACCTCTTTCAGTTTTGTAACAGGTGCTATGGTTTAGGAGATACGAGTTCATCTTCAACACCTATTTTCAGAAATTCGGCCCAAGTTTAATGTAACTGATTCTATTTTGAAGAGAATGGTTGAGCTCAATTCCCTTAGTACAAGGATGAGAAAATGTATATATTTTATGAATTTCATAGTGTAGGGGTTGGATTTTGGTAGAAGGTAGGACTTTTGAGAAAGCTTGGAGCTTCATTATATACTCATATCAATAATTTTGGCTAAGGAATAGAGACCAGGGTTTGCAGCACTCTTTGGGATTCATGTGGTAATTTGTTTTGGTATAGTGATTTATTCTGTAATTTTGAATTTACTTATGTTTTATGTATGCCATTATCTATCTTGCTTCTTCTTAACTAAATCAAACAAGGGAAAGGGTAGAATACATTGAAATTGCAGTGCTCTACCTAGGGTTTGCTTTAGCTTTTGATGTTTTCAGCTGTTTGAAGAGGATCCCTGAGTTTTCTTGCACTCTTCAACTCCTCACCTGTCTAATATCTCCATCTCATTCGATTTGAAGTGCCTAAATCAGTTGCCTACCTTGCCCCATAGATATCTCTGCAAAACTGAGCCTCATTCCCCAGACCCAAAATCTGCCTTTCCATTTGAGCCAACAAAACATCTTAAAATTCAATCAAACTCTTTTGCACACATACCTAGCCTAAAATAAGTCAAAATATTAGTCATCTCAAGCCCTCATCAATTATATTTTGCTGAGATTGACCAGAAGAGATCCCTCTCCCGACCTGGTAGGGCTAGCTACCAGGTTAAGCGTGGTTTGATGTTGTCCTAGATCCTACCTTTCTCAGCCTGAGGTAGATTTAGGCACTAACATAGTGGCGACTGTACTGGGGAAGAAAAGTTTATTTGTTTGTTAGTGTTCTTTGTTTTATAGACTACGAGCAGAGCCTGAAGTTAGCGAGGTAGCCTTCGAAATGCTCTTGCTTTGCATTAGTGAAAGTAGATAAAAGCTGCTTCAGTCAATCTCCGGTCTAGTCTTATGAACTGAACATCTGACTTGCAAATTGCCCCAATACATGTATCAAGTTAGATCTGATTGTTGATAGTGGACAACAGTCAGACACATACGAAGGTTGAAACATTCACCTGGCGACTCCAACTCAATCCAGAGATTCCAGTGCTTACTGATCCGTTCATGCACTAAAATAAAATGGTAGGGTATGTAGCAAACCCTGTGTTTTGTGAAGCTTTAAAAGAAGTTAGAGATTAGTTAGTGGATATTGAAATTGATGAAGTATTTTTCATTGCCATGCTTCAATGTTTGAGATCTCCGAAGTTTCCTCCTAAAGCTAAAACTGGTTTCTTTGAGTTAGTTGTTGAAAAATTTGAGAAGGAGATTCAGTATTTAAATGATCAGATCCAATCATATGAATTCCAAGATCTCAAAAAGTTCTTGGAAACTCTCCCTCCTTCAAAACAAGAAACAATAGAGCTGTCCGTGGATGTTTGCATTGACAGTTTGCAGTTGGCAGTCTGTGTTGAGGAGTTAGGGCAGCAAACAAAGTCTGGTTTCTTTGATCCTATTGTCACATATATGGAGTATTTTTTCAGTTTGAATGATAAGTCATATTGTCTTTTACATAACCAGACTTGTTATGTGCATGTATGGCTGTCAGCACTTACATTTGTGTCCTGAGGTAGATTTAGGCACTAACAGATGTAATATAGGAACAAATGATCGAAAGCGGAAGAGCCCCGAGGATCAACCAACAAAGCAGGCTGTTTCCACTTATGGTGGTAAATTGTCTTCTATGCAAATTCCTCTGCCTAACCTTGATGGGAATATCTCTTCTCCAGGTACTCGTATTCAGTCTACTTTGCAGTGTCCCATGCAACAAATTCTACAAGTGCCTAGGCCTGTAGATTCATGTGTTGGCTGTAGAAAAGTTGTTCAGTTTATTAATGTGGACTAAGATCCTTTTTGTTGCAATTATGATGTAATACAGGAACAAATGACCAAAAGCGGAAGAGCCGTGAGGATCAACCAACAGTGCAGGATGTTTCCATTTCTGGTGGTAAATTGTCTTCTATGCAAATTCCTCTGCCCAACCTTGATAGAAATATCGCTTCTCCAGGTACTGGTGTTCTGTGTACTTTACAGTCTACCATGCAACAAATTCTGCAAATGCCTAGACCTGTAGATTCATGTGTTGGCTCCATCTCTTCTATCTCCTTAACATATGTGCCTGTGACACGACCCCTTATGATGCCTCATCAATTAAGGACTGTTTATGGATATCAGTTGCTCAATTTCGTACCTGAATGGCCGCTTTCATATGGTATTCCTTTGGATATCTTGGAAAATCTGGGAACATCACCTATTCCATCACTTGATACCATATCTTAGTCATTGTCACCCAGTAACAATCCAATTTCGTCGACTGTGATCCCAAAAATGCAACCTCGTCTAAGACAACCTGGTGTGGGATGCTTTCCTCGGAATCCACATCACCAACTGCAACCTTTTAACACTTCCTTGCCAATGTAGTCAGTCGTTCATCCATTGCAGAATGTGAGACAACCTCCTTTGCAAATGCATCCAGGATAGACTGTTGGGCAACCATCAAGAGGAAGAAATTTAGGAGTCCGGAGGGGTGCAGCTCCCTTAACTCCTGCTTTAATCCGACCCAATATCGAGGTGGCACAGGAATGTCGATGCTTGGTACATTATGAACAGGGGGTTGTTGTGGTTGAATCATAAGCTAAGGGATAGGCTAGCATGTAAGGTTAACTATGCCAATTTGAAGTAATCGCCTCAATTTTTCAAAATCTCTGTCAAAATGAACTGACACCTGAGCTCTCCTATATTTTCTTATTCCCAAGTTTTTGTCTTTGTTTCCTCTTCCTCAACCTTTGCTTCTATTGAAAAAACTCATGCTGAAAATATAATTATAAAATTCACTTGTAGGTAATAAATGAGAAGCCATTCATCATTAATAAATTATCCAAGTCTAAAAAAAAATAATAAATAATATAATAATAAATAATATAAATAAATAAATAAATAAAAAAATAATAATATAATAAATAAATAAATAAAAAGAAGGAGAAGAAGCAAGCAAGCACACACAAAGGGAAAAGCGTAAGGGAAAAGGGAGTTGCATTCCAAGATCGACAAAATTAATCCAAACACAAACAATGAAAAACAAATAACTCAAAAGTCTCTTAAAATTTTCCAAAGGTGCAAATATCTGGATATATAAAGAAAGCCTCAGAGGCTGGAAAAATCGAGTTTGACTTATATATATAATTTTGCAGAGGCATAGCAAGAAATAGAATTTTGCACATGTACATGTTTTGAATCTTTTCTATCTTAAAAAAAGTAAAAACATTGCCAGAATAAATGGGTATGTTATGCACACTATAAAAATCATGAGACCTAAATGTTTGCCCTGGATAAAGAAATGATATCTCAATGCATTTTTTAGAGATTAAAATGTTTGAAATTTCAGCAATGTTTGTTCACACGAATTGTCCACAAACGAAGAAAAAAAAAATCATTCGAAAAAAGGTGACTAAAAGTATGAAAATGCATGATTGAATTTGCTAAGCAGCTTCTACTCCTTTTCACAGAGACAGGGAGCACATACATCCTTGATAGAGGCCACGTATACTAATTGTTTATGTAATATGGACCTCATTGTAATGACATGGAGGAGTGTATTGCCCAAGTCACGTATGGCAAAGAAGACCAATCCTTACACACCGATGGCGTCACATAGTTTTTTCCCAGGACAACGCAGTCTCAAAGGCTCCCATGGATGAGGGTTAGGTTAGATATTCACAATTTTAGGGTTTTACTAATAAAAATCATGTAACAAACCCCTATTAATCTTAATTAGAATTTTAATGAATGAAAAACTGACTTCAAAATTAAGTAACCCCTCACTAAATATTTGGTAAGGAAAAATACATATTTCTTTGACTAAAGTATGATAGTGCTCATCGTATGAATAAAAGTGGAGTTTAAACCATTTTAAAACAAATAGTGTTCCCACCTTTGCATGAGAAACCATGAGTAAAGATTATAATGATTCGTGAGAATGCATGTTAATCTTGGATCTTTGAAGGAGGTGTTAGGTGTTCTGTGCTCAAGGATTAACCTGGAAGGCTCACACTATAATGTGCAAGGAGACAAAGTGAAAAACTTGATTCTGGAACAAAAGATACTTAAACATGTTGACATAACCCTCATTTTTTTCACGCAGCCAGACTTGCAATTTTATGAGCAAGAAAAAATATATTATTAAGTCTCGGTGCATTTGTTCGAATTCTGAGTCAGAGAAAGAATTTCAGACCAAATGCAAATTCCTCTGCCTAACCTTGATGGGAATATCTCTTCTCCAGGTACTAGTATTCATTGTATTTTACAGCGTCCCATGCAACTAATTCTGCAAATGCCTAGACCTGTAGATTCATGTGTTGGTTGCAGAAAAGTTGTTCAGTTTATTAATGTGGACTAAGATCCTTTTTATTGCAATTATGATGTAATACAGGAACAAATGATCGAAAGTGGAAGAGCCCCGAGGATCAACCAACATAGCAGGATGTTTCCACTTCTTGTGGTAAATTGTCTTCTGTGCAAATTCCTCTGCCTAACCTTGATGGGAATATCTCTTCTCCAGGTACTGGTATTCAGTCTACTTTGCATTGTCCCATGCAACAAATTCTGCAAGTGTCTAGGCCTGTAGATTCATGTGTTGGCCACAGAAAAGTTGTTCAGTTTATTAATGTGGACTAAGATCCTTTTTATTGCAATTATGATGTAATACAGGAACAAATGACTGAAAGCAGAAGAGTCATGAGGATCAACCAACAGTGCAGGATGTTTCCATTTCTGGTGGTGAATTGTCTTCTATGCAAATTGCTCTGCCCAACCTTGATAGAATATCACTTCTCCAGGTACTGGTGTTCAGTCTACTTTACAGTCTACAATGCAACAAATTCTGCAAATGCCTAGACCTATAGATTCATGTGTTAGCTCCATCTCTTATATCTCCTTAACAGATGTGCCTATGACATGACCCCTTATGATGCGTCATCAATTAAGGACTGTTTATGGATATCAATTGCTCAATTTCGTACCTAAATGGACGCTTTCATATGGTATTCCTTTGGATATCTTGGAAAATCTGGGAACATCACCTATTCCATCACTTGATACCATATCTCAATCATTGTCACCCAGTAACAATCCAATTTCGTCGACTGTGATCCCAAATATGCAATCTTGTCTAAGACAACCTGGTGTGGGATGCTTTCCTCGGAATCCACAGCACCAACTGCAACCTTTTAACACATCCTTGCTAATGCAGTCAGTCGTTCATCCATTTCAGAATGAGAGACAACCACCTTTGCAAATGCATCTAGGACAAAGTGTTGGGCAGCCATCAAGAGGAAGAAATTTAGGAGTCCGGAGGAGTGCAGCTCCCTTAACTCCTGCTTTAATCCGACCCAATATCGAGGTGGCACAGGAATGTCGATGCTTGGTACATTATGAACAGGGGGTTGTTGTGGCTGAATCATAAGCTAAGGGATAGGCTAGCATGTAAGGTTAAATATGCCAATTTGAAGTAATCGCCTCAATTTTTCAAAATCTTTGTCAAAGTGAATTGACACCCGAGGGTCTCCTATCTTTTCTTATTCCCAAGTTTTTGTCTTTGTTTCCTCTTCCTCAACCTTTGTTTCTATTGAAAAAACTCATGCTGAAAATATAATTATAAAATTCACTTGCAGGTAATAAATGATAAGTCATTCATCATTAATAAATTATCCGAGTCAGAAAAAAAAAACACACACAAAGGGAAAAGAGTAAGGGAAAAGGGAGTTGCATTGGAAGATCGACAAAATCAATCCAAACACAAACAATGAAAAACAAATAACTCAAAAATCTCTTAAAATTTTCTAGAGGTGCAAATATCTGGATATATAAAGAATGCCTCAGAGGCTGGAAGAATCGAGTTTGACTTATATATATAATTTTGCAGAGACAGAGCAAGAAATAGAATTTTGCACAGGTACATGTTTTGAATCTTTTCTATCTTAAAAAAAGTAAAAACATTGCCAAAATAAATGGGTATGTTATGCACACCATAAAAATCACGAGACATAAATGTTTGGCCTGGATAAAGAAATGATATCTTAATGCGTTTTTTAGAGATTAAAATGTTTGAAATTGCAGTAATGTTTGTTAACACTAATTGTCTGCAAACGAAGAAAAAGAAAAAAAAAAATTATTCATTCAAAAAAAGGTGACTAAAAGTATGAAAATGCATGATTGAATTTGCTAAGCAGCTTCTGCTCCTTTTCACAGAGACAGGGAGCACAAACATCCTTGACAGAGGCCACGTATACTAATTGTTTATGTAATATGGACCTCATTGTAATGACATGGAGGAGCATATTGCCCAAGTCATGTATGGCAAAGAAGACCAATCCTTGCACACCGATGGCGTCACATAGTTTTTTTCCCAGGACAACGCAGTCTCAAAGGCTCCCATGGATGAGGGTTAGGTTAGATATTCACGATTTTAGGGTTTTACTAATAAAAATCATGTAACAAACCCTTATTAATCTTAATTAAAATTTTAATGAATGAAAAACTGACTTCAAAATTAAGTAACCCCTCACTAAATATTTGGCAAGGAAAAATACATATTTCTTTGACTAAAATATGATAGTGCTCATCGTATGAATAAAAGTGGAGTTTAAACCATTTTAAAACAAATGGAGTTCCCACCTTTGCATGAGAAACCATGAGTAAAGATTATAATGATTCATGAGAATACATGTTAATCTTGGATCTTTGAAGGAGGTGTTAGGTGTTCTGTGCCCAAGGATTAACCTGGAAGGCTCACACTATAATGTGCAAGGAGACAAAGTGAAAAACTTGATTCTGGAACAAAAGATACTTAAACATTTTGACATAACCCTCATTTTTTTCATGCAGCCAGACTTGCAATTTTAAGAGCAAGAAAAAATATATTATTAAGTCTCGGTGCATTTGTTCGAATTATGAGTCAGAGAAAGAATTTCAGACCAAAATTACAACTATGCCAAGCAACATTAACCAAATACAGGGAAGAGGGTAATGTAGGGATGAACAACTCAAAGCATTTTTCAATTCATCAATGCATGAAAACCATTTATGGCATACTTGGTAACTTGATATGCTGAGGGGAAAAAATGGTTGCAATGCAATAGAGTCTGATTCTCATTTGGTTCTCTAGCGTGGAGCAAGGTTTTCCCAAATTTATTTGGGAATAACGAAACATGCAAGTTGAGGATGCAAACTACCCCTAAAAGCCCACAGGAGGTTGAAAAATGGAGTGTGGAGGTAGAGGCCATCAAGCTAGTAGGAGAGTTAATGCAGGAGTAAAGCTCGGCGTAAAGGGTTGTGAGTTGCATAGACAAAACGATATACAATGCAGGTTATACATTTGTCATGTCATACTTGAAAATGAATACAATGATGCCATAATCGTAGGGATAACGCATGCGCGTAGTCTAATAAGGCGGAGAAGTTGCTCGGAAAGTTATGGAAATTCCAATTATATCTAGAGAAAATCTGATAAGGATTTTTGTAAATCTAAGCTATAGTTGTTAAACTTTAAAATTTTAGGTGTTTTAGACATTTTTTATGGTGCTGAATCTATTTCCACCATCAAAAACACGATTCAAACACTGCCTTTAAAAAAAAAAATTGAATTTTTTTTACAACTATCCAAACAATTCCTCCACCTCGATAGACAACTCGAGACAAACAACTCAATAAACCAATACAAATAGTCAGGATATCTCGCCATCAGGATGAGAAGTGAAATCTACCATTAAATGAGGACCTTGAACAATGGGCTATGCATTCAACATGGAGCATGACCAATAACAACGTGGCATTCCATACAGTCTTGGCTAGTGAATGACAAGGCTAGATGGACCAATCTCATTGCAAAAAAATACATGCATCCATTACTAGATTGACCATCATATGGCTCATTGTAACCAATTTTCATTTCACTTTAATAACAACTATAACCAACATAACCTACATCAACATGTCAATCTTACGGACGATTGTTTTCTCATTTAATATTGGTGCCTTGGTTAAAATGCACATAAATAATATATCAAATCACTGTTGAACATTGCCATGGATTTTACAATGAAAACCTTAATAAATTATCACCTTTCTTTCTATTTATTTCACCAGGTCAAACAAAATATATATTTATGAATGCATGATATAATCTCAACGTAGCAGAAAAAACTTTCAAAATCGTTAAATTCATGTAGATTCATGCGTTGGCTCCATCTCTTCTATCTCCTTAATAGATGTGCTTGTGACACGATCCCTTATGATGCCTCATCAATTAAGGATTGTTTATGGATATCAATTGCTCAATTTCGTACTTGAATGGCTGCTTTCATATGGTATTCCTTTGGATATCTTGGAAAATCTGGGAACATCACCTATTTCGTCACTTGATACCATATCTCAGTCATTGTCACCTAATAACAATCCAATTTCGTTGACTGTGATCCCAAATATGCAACCTCATCTAAGACAACCTAGTTTGGGATGCTTTCCTCGGAATCCACAGCACCAACTGCAACCTTTTAACACTTCCTTGCCAATGCAGTCAGTTGTTCATCCATTGCAGAATGTGAGACAACCACCTTTGCAAATGCATCCAAGATAGATTGTTGGGCAGCCATCAAGAGGAAGAAATTTAGGAGTCCGGAGGGGTGCAGATCCCTTAACTCCTACTTTAATCCGACCCAATATCGGAGCAACATTGCCTGGGGGTGCAGCTCCCTTAACGCTTGTTTCAATTCCACCCAATGTCGGAGCAACATTTCATGGGAATGCAGCTCCCTCAACTCCTGCTTCAACTCCACCCAATGTCGGAGCAACATTTCCTGGGCATGCAACTACAACCGCACCCAATGTCAGAGCAACTTTTCCTGGGGGTGCAGCTCCCTTAACTCCTGTTTCAACCCCACCCAGTGTCAGAGCAACTTTTCCTGGGGGTTCAGCTCCCTTATCTTAGTTTTCAATCCCACTAAGTGTCCCAACAACATTTCGTGGGGGTGCAGCCCCCTTAACTCCTGTTCCCATCACCTCTCGCCCCAATCCGACCTAATCGCAGAATAAATTCCAGCAGCGAGTTCATGAGAAATAAGTCCCCAACCCTTCCCAGAAACATAAGGAGTAACATCCCCTTACCAATGTAATCAGTGGCTTGTCCATTGTAGAATGTCAGACATCTACCTCTGCAAATGCATCTAGGATAGGTTGTTGGGCCGCCACCAGTGTCACAGTCGTTACCATCAAAGACTCCATGCAGTAGCAATTGCGCAGGAAACAACTTAGGAGTCCTTGGAGCGACATGTCCCAGCAGTGCAGTTTCCTCAACTCTGACCCCAATCCGACCAGATGCCACTGCAACAGAGCAACATGTCCCGACCCCAATCCGACCTGATGCCCCTGCAACAGAGCAACATGTCTCGGCCCCTGTCCGACCTAATGCCCCTGCAACAGAGCAACATGTCCCAAGGTGCAGTTCCATTGACTCTAGGCCCAATCCAACTCAATGCCAGAGCAACACGCCCTAGGAATGCAATTCCATTAACTCCAAACTCGTTCCATTAACTCCAAACCCAATTCGATTAACATGTCCCAAGGGTGCGGCTCCATTAACTCCAACCCGATCCCAAAGCAACATTATTCCATAAAAAAGGTTCCATTTACTTCAATCGCAATACTATCAACATGTCCCAAGGGTGTAGTTCTATTAATTGTAGCCCTAATGTGATCCAATTCCATACCAACATGTCCCAAGGATGCAATTCCATTAACTTCTACCGTGATCCAACCTAATCCCAATGCAATATATCCCATAAATATTGTTCCATTAGCTCCAACCCCAATCCGACCTGATCCCAGAATAAATTCTAGTCAGTCCCAAAGTAGATATTGAAGATGGTTTAAGGAGAAATAATTCCCCAACTCCTGCCAGAAACATGGAGGATATTCTTTCAAGCCAAGCAAGAGACAAGGGAAACATCACAGGCCTAATTACCCAAAAGGCCTATAATTACAAAGGGTTGTCAGAAGATATCAGGATTAAATATCCATCGTTGAAGGTTACATGGAAGAGTAGGTCGTTTCCTCATTTTCATAAAGATTGTAACTGCACCATCTATAGAAAGAGAATAGTCTTTCAGTAGCAAAAAATGCAACAATACTTAGAACATGTGAACATTGCAAATTTTTATGAGGCAACAAGCAATAGTCTTCTACATTCAATTGATTATCACTCCTTTCCATTTGTTAAGCACATTCCATTGATTATCACTCCTTTCCATTTGTTAAGCAAGCAATTTTATATTGTTGTAGATCTTAGTCTCATTTAATCATGAAGTTGACACCCTTATTTCAAAGCATAGAATCAATCTTGACGCTTGCTCACTATTATGTGAATGATGATTGCAACATTTTAATCCATTACCTGTGCACTCTTTAATCTCTTTTTAGTGATGAAGAAGGGGAAGAGGTTGAGGTGCTTGATTGTGCCTCATGACATGACAAAGGATTCCACACTTATTTAATAAAGAATATAACCAATGGTTAGATAGTTCTCTTGATTTTCATTCATTATTCCGTGGTAAGATGTTCAGAGCTAGTTTGTGGATTTAACTGAAATTTAACTAATATCAATGATGCTTAATATTCTATTGCTTTTACATAAAATATTCGGTTGTGTTTATTTTCTATGTTTACCGATTATGTATATGATTTTATTTCACTTTTAATAATTTACTCATTTCAAAGGAAAAATAAATGGACAAGTTTACCGAGGCGAAGGAATTGCTCGGACGGTCAAAAGTGGGCGGAATCTGGGCAAAAAAAATCAACAAATCTTGCAGAAGCAGTGTTTAAATCATGTTTCTGATGGTGGAAATAGATTCAGCACCATCAAAAACCTCTGGGTACCCAAAATCTTAAAGTTTGACAACTGTAACCTGGATTTACAAAAATCCCTGCCAGAATTTCCATGATTTTCAGGGCAAAAAAACAGTCTAGTTAGACTATCGCAAAATGAATAATACAGAGCTTCAATCCTTCATTGGAAAGTAGCAATTTGCAGCACCACCACTCTTGGTTTCTAATTTGTATGTATTTTATTGTTTTTTTATGGTGATGTGATGGTTCTATGATGTCTTATATTTTGACCAATAGTTTAAGGAGAGAATTTTGATTTTGATTTTTGGTGTGATTGCTCTTTTGGAGTATCTTGTTTTCTCTTTAAGAAACAATTGTTTTTACAATGTTGTTAGTCCCTTTACAATGTTACAAGTCTTTCCCCTTTGGGTTATAAAGACTATAGTATTCTATTTTTGTTTTTTAATTAATTAGTTACAAAAAATGATGATATACCATTGTTTAAATTAAAGTTTTGTCGAAATCACATATTGCATTCCACATGATACCTTATGTTTAAGTCTGAGACTTTATTTAACCTCTTCCCAAGATAGATATCCAATTCTTCAACCCATATATCTTATGTTAGAAGTTACATTTTGATTAACATTTGTTCACAAATAAACTAATGCTAGCATTAGTTTACTAATGTTAAATGTTTTCATGAGTATCTCTCGAACTTGATCTTTCTTTACACCATTTTAAACTTTCCACCACCTTGTAAGTTTTATGACTTCTAGACTTTGTTTTATAACATGAAAATGTTTGACAAGTGTTAGAAAATCCGAAAGACAAAAATATTTTTGCCTATAAATATTGGTACACATTTAAGAATATTTCTATAATTCTGGGTGTTTACAACATCTAGAAAAAGTGAATAGATATGTTGATATTTAGGTCATTGACGTAATGCACACACTACATGGATAATGGATTTCTGCACTTTATGCCTTACGGCGTTTCCTTTGCAACATCTAGTGCAAATGCTAGTTATTTGCTATGTTAAAACAACTTTGGATAGACCATATATCATATATATGGTGCGGACCAACAAACTTTTACCATGTATTACATTGTGTTACAACGATATTCTATGTATCACAAATCTGATCCCGGGAGGTCCGTGGGTTTGACCCTGGGACCTGCTCGTGGACTTACAAAAGGTTTAACCAGTGCGCTATTGGCACAATGGTTGTAATGTAAAGCTCAAAAATTTGTTTTGACAGTGCCTGTAATATGCCTCTAGAGGCATAAATTGGCCAATATTGGGCCTTTTTGAAATCTGTAAGTTGCATTGGAGAGCTGAGGCAGAGGCCTATTAGTTGGCAGTAGCCATTGATGACTGGGTGCACAATCCATAATGGCGAAATTTGATGTAAAGAGACTTATGAGATTTTTTAATACAACGGATGCCCGCTTGGAAGCAGACCCAGAGATGTAGTCCAAGAAGTATGAACTCCGTCATCAAATATATTGTGTTTGCTTTTTTTTCTTTTCAAGTTTATGTTTAAAGGCACTTAAAAATCAATTTCTCTCATTCATTCACATAAAATCAACCTTAGTTAATATTTAGTGAAATTGAGAAAATAGTCCATTATGTTGTTTTTTGATCATATTTTGGTATCAAAGCGAGGTTGATCATGTATCAACAGGATATTTGTCAATGTGAATGTTGACTAGATCCAGGTTGCGACATGGAGAAGGGAAACTTGAATAGATAAATTCAGAGATTGGAAAGAGGAAAGTCTCACAAAAGATGGTAGGTTCAAATGAAGGAGAAGCTCCGGAGACAAAGAGCGTGGAGAAATTTCAGCAGATGTTCCTTAATATGCAAAGGATGATTGCAGAACTTTATGATGACAAGAAGACTAGAGATGCAACTTCGTCTTCTAAAGGCACAAAAGTGAAAAAGGGCAAGGAAAAAGCTGATGGTAATGAACCTCCTTCTCCTCCATCTTCGTCTTCTTTTTCTTCCTTATTCTCTTATCATTCCAGTTCAGGTTCAGACTCACAAAAGAAGCAAAGGAATTCTCCTTTATTGAAGCTTGATGTTAAGTTTGAGTTCCCAATATATGATGGTGAAATGAATCCTGAAAAGTTAGATAACTGGATAAAGCAACTTGAGGTGTATTGTAGAATTCAAAATATTGTTGATGAATTTGCAAAAATTCAGTTAGCTACACTTAGAATGGGGGGAATAGCTTTGATTTAGTGGGAAAGTAAAACTCAATCAGATTTGAAGCATAAAGGTAAAACTATCTCTTCATAGTCTAAGTTTGTTAAAGCTCTTAGAAAGCAATTCTATCCTTTAGGATATTTGGAATAGGATGTAATGGATTGGGAACATATAAGGCAAGGTAAAGGACATAGTGTGCAAGAGTTTACACAGGAAATCAAGGAAAAGGCATTAGCACTTAATGTTCCATTAAACACACGAGATACTTTGTTAAAGTATATTGGAAGTTTGCATTCTTATTTGCGACATACTTTGCTTATGTTTAATCCAACTGACTTTGATGAAGTGTGTGTACAAGCCATTCATATTGAATCAGGTGGCAAACCTTTTTAGTCAAACTTTTCAAAGAAACCATTCAAGCATTCAAAGAACAAATATTCCAAAGGAGGCAAAGGGAAGAGCAAGTTTAAAGGGAAGAAATCGGCAAAAGCTAAGAAATAAGGAGAATGGCCTACATGTACTCATTGTCAGAGGGTTGGACATGATGACTCCAAGTGTTGGAAGCTTCATCTGAAATGTAAGCCAAAGAAGTTCCTTAAGAATAAGGGTGATATGAAAGCCAATGCCGCAGTCAAACAAGATTTAAGATCCGACTCTTGTGATGAATAAAAGATAACCGCTATGGGTATGATAGGTAATCCTTCTTAATCTTGTTCTGCATCTTCTTCAAAATCTAATGATGTGATTGAAGAAAACAAGAGAGTTGAATTGTTTCACATAAGGATTATTTACAAGCACACTAAGGTAGATACATTATTCGATAGTGGATCACAAGCAAATCTAATATTCGAGGAACTAGTAAGGAAATTGGGATTGGAAACTAAAAATCATCCAAAACATACCCTTTAAGATGGTTGAAAGAAAACAGTGAGATGCAAGTCACAAAACAATGTCGATTAAGGTTTGCAATTACAACTAATTTTGTTGATGAAGTTAAGCTAGATGTGATTCCTTTGGATATATGTGGAGTTGTGTTGGGTAGTCCTTATATTTATGATCGAGATGCCATATTTCATAGAAAGTTGAATAAGTGTCATCTTGTTAAGGATGGAATTGAATACATTGTTAGGACACATAGAATTAAGACAAGATTGGATTTAATCAATGTAAGAAAAATGAAAACGCTCATAAATTCAAGTAAAAAGTATGTTCTCATGTTTGTTAAAGAACAACCTAAAGATAAATATGATGTTTCTCAAGGGTGTGATTCTCAGTTTAAGGACAAATTGGTTGAAATAGTAGATACTTATAAAGAATTGTTTAAAGAACCAAAAAGTCTACCTCCAAAACGAGAAATACAACATGAGATTCAATTACAATCTGATGCCCCTCTTCCGAATATTGGCATGTATCGTATGTCGGTCATAGGAAATGAAGAAATTAAGAAACAAATTTAGGAATTGGTTGATAAAGGCTTCATTCGACCTAATTCTTCTCCATGTGGATGACCGATCATATTAGTCCCTAAGAAAGATGGAACTTGGAGAATGTGTGTTTATTTTAGAGCCTTACATAAAATCACCATTAATAACATGTATCCTCTTCCGAGAATAGATGATTTTCTTGATCAGTTAAAGAATGTTGTTTACTTTACAAAACTGGATTTAAGAAGTGGTTATAATCAAATTCATATTGCAAAGAATGATATATGGAAAACTGCATTTAAGACTAGATAAAGGCTTTATGAATGGTTGTTTATGCCGTTTGGTTTATGCAATGCTCCAACAACTTTTATGAGAGTGATGAATGATGTTTTTCGTCTTTTTATTGATAAGTTTGTCATAGTATATATGGATGATATTCTTATTTTTAGTTCAAGTTTGGAAGAACATGTAAAGCACGTTAAACATGTTTTTGATGTGTTACAAAGAGAGAAACTGTATCTCAAAATTTCTAAGTGCGAATTTGGGAAAAATTCCTTAATATATCTTTGTTACATAGTTGGAGGAGGTCAACTTAAAATAGATCCATCTAAAATTGATGTGATTGTTAAGTGGCCAAGACCTCAAAATGTGACAGAAGTTAGAAGTTTTTTGGGTGCAGTTCAGTATTGGAGGAAGTTTTTTTTCTCATTTCTCTTTTATTGTATCACCACTTCATGCTTTAACAAGTTATAAAATCTCTTTCTAGTGGGGAGGAAAACAACAAAAAACATTTGATACTTTAAAGCAGAAAATTGTGACAACTCCAATCTTGGCTTTACCAAACCTTCAACAACAATTTAAAATAGAAATTGATGCTAGTGGGTATGCAATGGGTGCAGTGTTATTGCAAAAAGGAAAGCCTATTTGTTTTCATTCAGAAATATTTTCTAAAGCAGTTGCTAAGTATCCAACTTATGATAAAGAATTATATGCATTAGTGGAAAGTGTTAAAAAATGGAAACATTATTTAATGGGCAAAGAAACAGTAATTTCATATAGATCATCAACCACTTTAGTACCTTCAATCTCAAACCAAGTTGTAGCAGTCTCGACATTATAGATGGATGGGGTTTTTCCCAGCAATTTCACTTAGTAATCAAATATAAGAAAGGTACCACCAATAAAGTAGTTGATATGTTATCAAGACCTTCTTTGAATGCTTAAGTTATTCTTCAAAATAGTTCTTTAGCACATGAAAGTTATATTGAACAATATGCAGAAGATACTGATTTCAAAGATGTTTATGAATCACTAACTCATGTTGCTCAGGTGGAAGAAGTGAATTATCATGTTCATAACAAGTTATTGTACCATCTTGGAAAGTTGTGCATACCATAGGGAGAAAGAGTGGATGTGATCAGGGAAACACATTCTTCTTGTGTTTCAGGGCATTTTGGTGTAGGTAAGACAGTGGCACAATTACAAAGGTATTGCTATTGGCCTTGAATAAATGGAACAATTGTTAAGTACATCAAAGGTTGAGTCATGTGTTCAACAAGCAAACCTAGCAATAGAAAGTCAGGTTTGTATATGCCACTTCTAGTTCCTTCCAGACCATGGGACAATATATCTATCTATGGATTTTGTAGGAGGACTTCCTATGTCTAGAAAAGGGCATGATTATTTGTATGTTGTGGTTGATAGATTTAGCAAAATGTGTATTCTTGTTCCATGTAGAAAGCAAGTAATTGCTGAATAGGCTGCACAATTGTTCTTTCAAAATGTATGGGTTCATTTTGGGTTTCCTACTTATATCATTTCAAATCGAGACTCTCGTTTCATGGGAGAGTTTTGGTCCACTTTGTGGGAACTTATGGACACTAAGTTGAAAAAGAGCACAACTTTTCATCCACAAACTGACGGTTAAACAAAGGTGGTGAACAAAACAGTGGTACATATTCTCAAAGGCTATTGCAGCAAGCATCCTAAGTTGTGGGATGAATCCTTATATTATGTCCAACATGCTTACAACCAGGCCTTACATTCTTCTATAGGTAGATCTCCTTTTAAGACATGTTTTGGGTACTTGCCAAAATCACCAATGGACTTCATGTTTGGTGAAGAAGCTGAGGAGGATGGACATGGAGATGCTGACAAAGCAGTCAAGTTCATTCAAAGAATCCAGAAGATTCATGAAGCAATGTAGGATCAATTGGAGAAAAGTCAGGCCAAGTACAAAATGCGCCATGATAAGCATTGGGTGGATCATCACTTCTAGGTTGGTGATCAAGTATGGCTATATATCAACAAAGAAAGGATGAAAGGTGAAGGTAAAAAGTTGAGGCCTATTAGGTATGGTCCTTTTAAGATTGTTGAAAAGATTGGGCACAATGCATTCCAGATAAATTTTCCTCCATACAACACATATATTCAGTTGTAAATGTTGAAAATTGAAGTTGCATGAACCTCCTATGGTCATGGATCCATAGGAAAATGCTCAAATTCCAACTGTAGATGATTTTGCTACTGAATGTATGACTCAGTTACAGGAAGATACCATATTAGATAGGAATGTCTGCATGAATCCAAGCAAAGCAACGTGGATGGAGATTGAAAGGGTGAGGGAGTTGTACCCTCACCTCATGTCTGCTTAAAACCAAAATTTTGGTGGTCTAAAAGCTTCCAGTGGAGAGGAATGATCCAGGAGGATCCTTGAAATGCTCAAAGTTCAAAAGTCTCATATGCTCATGAAACCAGCGCCGAGTCGAAGAGCTCGTCGCGTTGATTCCGGTAGTATATTCGATTTTGACAATGGCCTTCATATGAGTGAGAAAACATGTCTTGAAGTTATTGTCAAACAAACAAAAAAATGGGCCTTTGTAGACCAAGTGGTAGTCTCACATCATGACATGTGGCGGTCAAGAGTCAATGCAGGTGGCAGTCAAAGTCAACAGGGTAGGTCAATTGGCATGGGTCAGGGTCGAACCCACGATCTCTGTTACATCACTACAAAAATTTACCAACAGGCCATGACACTACTTTATTAAACTAATGTTGCAAATTTATATTTAAGTTTCATTGATATGGTATTATGGGGTAAGGGTTGGTGGAGCTCGCCACATCCGACAGTCCCGCCAAAACCAATGTTTATGTTAATGCCATTTCCAAACATTTACAGGAGCTCCAAAGTTATCAGCGCGGAGCAATCTTAGGATAAACCATATACCAAAGTTATATGTCGTGTTTGGCGTGGATGCTATGTTTAAACTATGGTTAAAACTGAATGTAACAACTATATGCCACCACTGGTCCATAGATATGCCACGGGTCGACTTTGTTATCACCGCCGATTGCTTGGTTATGAACCATATGTTAAATTCAAAACATATGTTAAAAGTTATATGCCACACCACCGAGTATTATGTCAACACTTTGGGTTAGATAGATTAATACATCCGCCGGTTCAACAAAGTTGTTAACCATATATTATATATGGTCGAAGGTTGTTATTGTTTGCTATGTTAAAACAACTTTGGATAGACCATATATCATATATATGGCGCGGACCAACAAACGTTTACCATGTATTACAATGTGTTACAACGATATTCTATGTATCATAAATCCGATCCTAGGAGGCCCGTGGGTTTGACCTTGGGGCATATGTATCACAAATCCGATCCTAGGAGGCTCGTGGGTTTGACCTTGGGACCTGCCCACAGACTTATAAGAAACTTAACCAGTGCGTCATTGGCAAAGTGGTTGTAATGTAAAGCTCAGAAACTTGTTTTGACAATGCCTGTAATATGCCTTTGGAGGCATAACTTGGCCAATAATGGGCCTTTTTGAAATCTGTAACTTGCGTTGGAGAGCTAAGGCAGAGGCTTATCAGTTGACAGTAGCCATTGATGCCTGTGTGCACAATCCAGAATGACGAAATTTGATGTAAAGAGACTTATGAGCATTTTTAATACAACAGATGCCCACTTGGAAGCGGACCCAGAGATGTAGTCCAAGAGGGCCAAATTTTGTCATCAAATATCTTGTGTTTTCTTCTTATTTTTGCTGTTCATGCTTATTTTTTCAGATTTCAAGTTTATTTTTAAAGACACTTAAAAATAAATTTCTCTCATTCATTCACATAAAAGCAACTTCAATTAATATTTAATGAAATTGAACAAATAATCAATTATGCTATTGTCAAATCAAATTATAACCAAAATTAATTGAAATAACAAATTTGAATATTTAAATTACACATAAATACCCACATTTTAAATTGAATTTCCAATTAAAAAAAAAACAATCCTAACAAAAATTATATCACCCAATTCTTTAAAAAAAAAAACTTAACCACAAAACCATTGAAATTTTCCATTTTCCAAAAACAACCTAATAGTTATTAAAACCAAAACCAAAACCTCACACTATTATATTAGTCCACACATATTATTTTATATTTTTATTGTTAATTCAAAATGCTTTGGTGTTGAAATTATAACCTTCCAAACTCTCACAACCTCAAAAATACTAGAAGACAAATCATCTTGGTTCCTAACCTTAAGCCTTCCATCCATATGAACTTAAACCCCAAACCCCAAGTAACAAGATTTAGTGTGTGCCTTAATAGTGAGGGACTAGAACCTCTTACAACATGACAAAAAGGAATCTTGGAGCTTGAAATTCATGTGCAGCCCAATCGCAAGAGTGGGATCAAATTACTAACGTCATGATTTCCGTGTGCATGGCAGAGCTCTCCATCTTTTATAAATTTCAAAACCGAACTTCAATTACCCAGCAGGAAGAGCCCCATTTTTTCAAATCGTCTGCGAGGTTCGTTCCGACGCTCTCCACCCCTGTCGGAACCAGTTCCTTTCGGTGTAAGAGGTTGTTTGAGTTCTGTGATTGCTTGTTACTCCAATGGAGGGAGCAGTGCTGTCTAGGATCGGACTGGCAGGTCTGGCAGTGATGGGCCAGAACCTTGCCCTCAACGTCGCAGAAAAAGGCTTTCCAATCTCTGTCTACAATCGCACGATAAGCCGCGTGGACGAAACCCTGGAACGCGCACGGGACGAAGGCAACCTCCCACTGAAGGGCTTCTACGACCCCAAGGACTTCGTTCTATCGATCCAGAAACCGAGGGCAGTGGTCATCCTTGTCAAGGCCGGGGCTCCGGTCGACCAGACCATTTCGACGCTCACGGAGTACATGGAGCCCGGCGACTGTATCGTAGACGGGGGCAACGAGTGGTACGAGAACACCGAGCGGAGGGCAAAGCAGGTGGCCGATAAGGGCTTGCTCTACTTGGGAATGGGGGTCTCCGGAGGCGAGGAGGGAGCTCGCAACGGTCCTTCGCTCATGCCTGGTGGCACCCTCGAGGCCTACAGGTAAGCCAAAATTTTGGGTGACTCTGTAATTTCTTGTTAAAAGTACTTGTGGAAAATGGAAGGATATGCTCCAATTTCTTTAGCTGTTTAATATTTTAATAAGCTTGTCTTCCGTCATTGAATTTAAAGATACAAGAAGTTAGAGTCATATTTTTTTTTCAAAATCTTACTGAATTCTCGAAAACGCAGAGTTAATTTAGAATTAGACAAAATCTCTAAGGGCACTGAATTGATTTAGAATTAAAAAAAATCTTTAAAGATATTGTTCTATCCTGCCCTGTCATGCACGAAATTAGAACATGGTAGAACTCTGATCATATTCGAAATTAGAACATAGTAGAACTCTGATCATATTCGAAATTTGGTACAGACATTCTTTTATGGCATGGAATCTTGATATGACTCATTTTTGTTGTGGAACTATGTGAAATATCAAGGTTCAACCCACACTTATGGCACATCTGTCTGTTGGTTAAGTTTTTTCTTGAAAATTAAACAAAATCTTTGAAGACATTTCTCTATCCTTCCCTGTCATGCACGAAATCTAGAACATGGTAAAACTCTGATCATGTTCGAAATTTGGTACAGACATTCTTTATGGCGTGGAATCTTGATATGACGCATTTTTGGTGTGGAACGATGTAAATTATCAAGGTTCATCCCACAATTATGGCACATCTGCCTGTTGGTTAAGTTTTTTCTTGAAATTTGACATTATGGTTATCAGATTTGTGCTAGGAGAGAGGGTCATTTTTTACAAGATTAGTTTATTTAATCAAATCAAATGGGATTTCATTAAAATATATGCAATTCCCTAAATTTCCCCCCCATTCACCATTTCAATAAAATTTTCCAGGTATATTGAAGACGTGGTCACCAAGGTCGCTGCCCAGGTGGACGATGGGCCCTGCGTTACTTATGTGGGAGCTGGAGGTGCCGGGAATTTTGTAAAAATGGTTCACAACGGCATCGAGTATGGAGACATGCAGTTGATCTCTGAGGCCTATGATGTGCTCAGGTATGTCGGGGGTTTGACCAATGAGGAGCTGTCGGAGACGTTTGCAGAGTGGAATAGAGGTGAGCTCGAGAGCTTTTTGGTTGAGATAACTGCAGATATTTTCACTGTGAAGGATGAGTATAGTGATGGGGAGCTTGTGGATAAGATACTGGATAAGACTGGCATGAAGGGGACAGGAAAATGGACCGTGCAGCAGGCTGCAGAGCTCTCTGTTGCAGCCCCCACTATTGCTGCCTCGCTTGATTGCAGGTATCTGAGTGGCCTGAAGGAGGAGCGTGAGGCTGCTGCGAAGATTTTCAAACAGGCTGGCCTGTCTGATGTCGTGGCTGGTGGGGGAATTGTGGACAAGAAGCAGTTGGTTGATGATGTCCGCAAGGCACTGTATGCCTCTAAGATCTGCAGCTATGCCCAGGGGATGAATCTTCTCCGCGCCAAGAGTGCGGAGAAGGCGTGGAATCTGAACTTTGGGGAACTGGCCCGTATCTGGAAAGGCGGGTGCATTATCAGGGCTGTTTTCTTGGATCGAATCAAGAAGGCCTACGAACGGAACCCACAGCTTGCAAGCCTCTTGGTTGATCCAGATTTTGCGAGAGAGATGGTTGAGAGACAGGCTGCTTGGAGAAGGGTGGTGAATTTGGCAATCAGTGCTGGCATCAGCACCCCGGGTATGAATACGAGTCTTGCCTATTTTGATACTTACCGCCGTGCCCGGTTACCTGCTAATCTTGTCCAGGCACAACGGGACCTGTTCGGTGCACATACCTACGAACGGATCGATCGCCCTGGTTCTTTCCATACAGAATGGACAAAGATTGCTAAGCAGAACAGGGCTGGGCTGAAGGCCTGAAAATGAATTTGTTCCCCAGGTTCAAATTATGTTTCTGCTGAACAAATTCCTATACATGCAGCCCGAGTTCTGCCTGTCAGTTTGACATTAAGAGCCTTTTTTCAGCCTGCATGCTTTGTTTATTTCATGATTGTAGGAGAGTTGAAAATTGCATGCCTTCCTTTTTCCAGAGAATGTATCCAATAAATGTCACTGGTAGAATGTTATCAGAGATATTTTTAGGAGCAAAATTTAGCCCTTTGGCAAATTTTGCTAAATAATTTTATGTGTGCCAATATTTTTCTATGCAGTTGAAAGAGCGCGACTAACAAACCCATTGAGGTTTTTTTTTTTAAATATTAGATGCAGTGCATGGGTTGTTCTTTCTGTTCTAAAACCCCCTCTTGTTTTATGCAGTTTTAACTGAAAATTTATCAGCCGCCTCCTTACTTCCATGATGACGTTAAATAATTTTTAATTTCAAATTAGGGCTTAACCTTTTCCATGTTTTTGTAAATGTATTTAGGCATTTTTTTCCCAACACTAATTCTATCGACAGATTCAAAGTAATAGATCACCACAAAGTTAATTTTATGTGTGCCTACTGCCAATATTTTTCTATGCAGTTGACAAGATGGTGCTCTATGCCAAGTGCAATGAAAGAGCGCGACTAACAAACTCATTGATGAGTTTTTGTTTCAATTTTAGATGCAGTGTATGGGTTGTTCTTTCTGTTCTAAAACTCCTTGTTTTATGCAGTTTTTAACTGGAAATTTATTAGCTTCCTCCTTACTTCCATGATGACAGTAAATAATTTCTAAATTTCAAATTAGGGCTTAACCTATTCCATGTTTTTGTAAAATGTATCTAGGCATTTTTTTCCAACAATAATTCTATCGATAGATTCAAAGTAATAGATCGCCACAAAGTGGTGTAAATGGGTTTTTATTTATATTAACCGCATACGGTTGCTGCCCTCTAATATTCTGCTTACCACATATTCATTTTGGAAAGTTGTAGCGTGTAGGTTGATCGTGAGGTTCTCATGCATTATGAAAAGGTGGTGAGTCATGCCTCAGTATCTAGGTGCTTGCCCTAGTCATCAGTTCTGTGCAAGAATTATTAGTTAAGAAATTCTTTTTTGGCAATAATGGAGTTTTTAACTTCTTTAACATGAATATATGTTTCGATAGAAACCTTCAGATGACTTATTGCCCTCATTTTTCACAATGTTGATCAGGGGATTTTTTGCTGATTGGTTAGAGGGTTCTCTAAATGTTAACAGTTTATCTCAGTTAACTCGTTTTCAGTTAACGCAGAGGGATCTTATGGCTATTATACATATACAAGGAAAAAAGATGAATTACTTGAAGAATTATTCTATTTTGATTCCAAATTCTCTGGGTACTGGCTAGATAACAGAAGAAAGAATCACTTAATTTCCTTAGGTTCTCCAGGCATTATGGTAAGAATCCTTTTTTCAGTTCTAGTTTTTCTAGCTGTATATGGAAGGAGATATTTTTTGGACTTGTAATCTCCACTTGACTCCTGCATTTCATTTGCTTCTATGTCCAATGTGTTGAATTTTCTACAAGTTGCATAGTAGAAAATTAATTTTATGATCTGATAATTACTTCTACTGATCTTTAATTAATTCTTTTGTCACTGCCTATATTAAGCAATTATACACAGAATTTTAACAGTTAAGCAACGAAAACAGTAGAAACAATAAAGATCATAAAGAGACAGCCATGCACAATAGAGACACAAACCTTTCCCTGGGAAACCCAAACTTGGGAGAAGACCCAACAACTCCTAGGAGAAATTCTTTTTCAGCAAGGTTTACAATAAATTCTCTAGAAATCTGTGCCAAAAACCAAGTCCAAATTTTTTGCCATTTCATCTTTTTCCTGCTCCCACGAGTGTCGAAGAGAGATGATAAGTGAGTGAGATGTGTACAAGTCAAATGCGTGCATTTACCCCAAGGGACACCCTTTCATGGTGGGGCCGGCTTGTTCCTTTTGAGCCTACATGAAACTTAAAAAAATAAAATTTATTTTATTTTAATTTCGTAATTTTTCTAGGCTTATTTAGGAGGGCTTCTTGTCATGTGGGAATACCTCCCGATGCTACACAAAAAATCAACACAATGGTATGTCATTTCCTTATCTGTTTTGTGATGATTTTCCTCACAGTTTCAGTGTATGATGTTGATAGGAAGTTTCACAATGTACCAATCAAGGTAGTCGATGTTATTTTACCATATCTTCACCACTTCTATTGAGTTCTGTATTTTTTTCCATTTCATTCTAATCTTTTCCAAATGCCAGCAGTTGCATTCAAGTTTTATGATGGGGCGATTCTGTTGTTTGAAAATTAAGCAAGAGAAACTAGAAGTCAAGACAAAAACTATCATTGTCGAAAATTTCTTCCAGATTGGAATTTTTGTAATGTGATACAAAAAAAATTAATGGTATATATATATATATTTTATATATATATATATTGTAATGTAATTTTTTTGTATCACATTAAATGTAATTTTTTTGTACCAATTGTGATTACATGCTTAGATCCATTCTTGCTTGGTTTCCATAGTTGTTTTACATGATTTGCTGCCAATAAACTTCTGTTCATCATGTTTATCATTTCTAGGTCAAATTAGGTCAAAATAGCTAGATCTTTGGTTTTCTTAGTCTTCGTTTGGTCAGTTTGGAAAATAATGTGCAGAGCACCTGTGATACCTCCTCCCATACCCTTATCCATCAATGCAACCTGCTTCATCCTCTAACTCAGATTCTTGCCCTTCATTTGCTACATTTTCCCACTTTGCCCTAATTTCTAAATTCTTGCGCAACACTGCTTCTCCTATCTTCGAACCAACCCAATCGCCTTAACCACTCTTCATCCTCAATCACCAAGTCATAGACCTCCTCACACCCTTATCTCACCTCCATACCCACTTCTTCACCTTTCTTCCACCATCAACCCTCCAAAATTCCCTTGTCGAACATCCTGTAGAAGCTATAGTACATCCTGTAGAACCCCTGTAGACTTCCTGTAGAAGCTCACGAGAGCGGTTTCTTGAGATCCGATCACTGTGAAACTCTCTGGAAGGGTGCTAGGGATCCCTTAGGCCCTCTTCTCACCTTCCCAACCTCCTGCAAGCATTTCCTTTCGCCAATCCATCTCTGCACAGTAAAAAATAGTCAAAGCACATGCATAATAATTCTGCCAACCTACTCAAAAATACAAAAAGATGTTTCTTTTCAGATTTCACTTCAGAAGTAGCTTAGACACGTGCACTTGACCTTCCCAAGAATCAATGGCATCTCTTTCAGTAGCTTTCATCCTTTTTTTTGCATCAGTAGGGCTAGTTGGTAAAACTAGGGTTTGCTAGGGTTTGCATTTCCTTTCAGCGTTTCAGTTTCTTTCTCCAAGTAGATTAGCCTTCTTTGAGTTAGCTTTCATCCATCAGTTAAAAGCTTCTTCTAAGAGCTCATAGAAGTTGGCTTAAGCTCCTAGCGGACTTGTGCCAGCTGATCAAGTGACAGCTGCGGCAAGAGCTAGTACTTGTGCATATAGCACCATCGCTTCCAAGTTTGTTACGAACTATTGGGTTGATAAAAGTAAAGAAGGGAGTCCTAGGAGTTGCAGCATTATTGCTGCAATACTGGAGCCCACCACTGACCATGACCAACAATATGACCTAGGTAAACCAAAGAGGTTTTCCCAAATTCACACTTTCTTCGCATGGCATACATGTTCATTCCAACTTTTACTAAAGATAAGAATATCATCTAGATATATAAGAACAAATTCATCAACGAAAGGCCTAAAGAGATCATTCATGACCCTCATGAAAGTGGCTGGAGCATTGCAAAGTTTGAATGGCATCACCATCCATTCGAACAACCCCTGTTTGGTCTTGAAGGCGGTTTTCCACACATCCTGCTCTGCAATTCGGACCTGGTGATAACCACTACGCAAATCCAATTTGGTGAAATAGATAACATTCTTTAACTGATCTAGTAAGTCATCAACGCGGGGAAGAGGGTAATGATTTTTCACCGTGATTTTGTTTAGTGCTCACTAATCCACGCAAATTCTCCATGTGCCATCTTTCTTTGGCACTAAGACAATCGGTGTGCCGCATGGAGAAGTGCTCGGTCTGATGACTCCTTGGTTCAATAGTTGTTGCACCTGCTTTTTGATCTCCTCCATCTCAATGGTCGACAACCTGTACATGCCAATATTCGGTAAAGGCGCATCATGCTACAAATGGATCTCATGTTGGATTTTCCTCTTTGGAGGTAATCCCCTTGGTTCCTGAAACATCTCATCATAGTTAAAAATTAATTCACATAATTCCTTTTTATGCACATGATCACAACCCTGGAAAGCATCGGATAATTCTGCATCTTTCCCCATTACAACCATAAGCATGCAACTCTTACTGGAATTCACCAACCTCTTCATTTGTCCTGCACTTACAAGGTTCGCATTGATTTTAGTTTGATGAGCCCTTCAATATATTCTACCCCATCTTTTGTGATTTGGTATTTGTTTTCATGACGGAAGAAGATTGCATTTCTATCATATAGATTTGGACTCCCTAACACCATACCATAGCTATCCAATGGTATCACATCAAGTTTTACCTCATCCACTAACTTAGAAGCGATCACAAATTTAACCTTGCACTGCTTAGCTACATTCAATTTTGCTTTATCATGTATCCATCCAAGTGGGTAAGGTTTTGGATGTGGTTTGGTTTCGAAGCCTAGCTTCTTTACCAAGGACTCTAAAATTAGATTTGCTTGGGATCCGGTATCAAATAGAGTTTCCACTTTTGTATGATTTATGATAACTCTAATATGAAATAACTCAATTCTCTTTTGTTCATTAGGAAGAGACCCATCTATTGAACTAGTGCCTTCATGTGATTCAGAATTAACATGAGGTGTAAGAGTACCTTTTGTTCCTGCTGTTGTGACCAATGCTTCATCTCCGGAATCAGATCCAAGGTCTTACTGCACAGTTGCCACTGTCTTCTGCTTGCCTTTTCCTCCATACTTCTTTGGTCTCTTTTCCGGGTACAGTTTCCAACAATGATTGTCGTCATGACCTTCCTTTTTGCAATGAGTGCAATAAGGCCTTTCTCCTTCATCATTCTTGGTTGATGCCGTCCTCTTCTCCTTTCCTTTTCCTTTCACTTTGGGTTTGCCATTTGGAGGTTTGAAAGGTGGTTTCTTGAATTGATCATCTCTTTCATTTTTGCCCTTATTTTAAAGATGAATGGCCTTTACACTGGCCGAGTCAATAGTAGTTGGTTCAAACAATAATAATGAATGTTTAAGGTAACTATGTAAGGATCCAATATACTTAGTTACTATTTCAGGTGAGTCAAGTGCAATGCCCAAATTAAGTGCTTGTTTTCTACTCCTCTGTAAAGCTTTGAACATCCTGACCTCTGCCTTGCCTTAAGTATTGCCAATCCATTAAGGTTTTTTGTTTATAACCCAAGGGATAAAATTGTTCCTTTAATGCAGAAATGAAACTAGGCCATGAGGAAAGAAGATTACCCACACTTTTACTGCTTCGCAATTTGCTCTTCCACCAAGCGAGAGCGGTGCTCCTCAGCCGAAAAGAGGCCAGCTGAATCTTTGCCTCGTCCTCTTCGATCTACTGAATCCTGCAGTAGATTTCAATCTGCCTAATCCAGTTATTAAGCTTTTTTGCATTATTTTCACTGTTAAACATGGGAAGATCAAATTTGACATCTAATTTAAAGAAAGGTTTCTTAGATGCATCCTTTGAATTTCTATGATGATGGTGATGAGAGGAAGAAGAACTTTCACTCGTGGAAGGAGAAGGAGGGGGTTCTTCTCCACCATTTGCATGCACTGAACTTTGTTCTTCTAGATTTCTCTCTTCTGCTTTCTCCAGCCTTGAAAGCAACTGACCGACATTTTCTGCCATTGTATAGAAGGTTTTGCGGAATTTGCGCTCTTCTTCATGACAAGCCTCTTCATCTGCCATGTTTCTCCTTCAATGTGCACGCCCTGTTTCGGGATCGAAAGACTTTAGTTTCCCTTTGCCTCTTCGGAGCCTGTTTCTTGTTAGCATACAAACATGCAATTCACATCTACAAAGACCTGCTCTGATACCACTTGATCCAAGATCTTTTGCTTATAGATGTGTTAAAGAATTACATGCATAAATTGTAGCTTAAACATAGAAATTTAATGTGCACATGAGAGAAGAGCAGAAACACATAAAGCATGAAAGAAGACAAGAAACTTGATAACGGAGTTCGTCCGATCTGGACTACGTCTCCGAGCCCTGCTTGATCAATGGGGAGGCCTTCGTTCATTAAGTGGCATGAGAAAGAAGAGTACAAGCATCAGTTACAAAAAGGAGTCTTATACTTCCATACTGAAAAATGGCTGAAAAATGCAGAACTCTGTTGGAGAAACGAACAACGCCAGTGCATTCGTGGCGTCGAGAAATGTTGAAACCATATAAAATTTGTCAAAATCTGACAAAGTGAAAATCTGCCCTTGGAGAAATTGCGCAAATCATGGTTCCACCCCTTGCAAACTAGCGTGCCTCAAACTACGTGCACGCTCCTCCTCTGCCTAGGTGCACTGATGACTGAGTTTAAATATAAAAAGGGCTGGCGGACTTCTCAAGGACTTTGTTGGGCGGAGTGGTTATGGATCTGTTTGTTACGGAGGAGGTCGGGCGGTCAAACCCCGCCCTCTCCCTTTTTTTACATAACCAAAGTTTAAAATGGAAGGGAGGTCGGGTTGGGCCTGCCTTGGGCGGCCCGCCCACCTCACCTTCGCTCCAACAATGGCCCCTTTATAGCATGGCGGGTTCATTTAAGGGGTGTGGTTGGGTCCGTGCCCCAAGGGCCGACCCACCACCTAATTTTATGTGTTGACGCTTTTGTGGTATGGAGGGAGGGGCCGGGGGGAGTGGCCCGCCACCTCTTTTTTTAATAATTTTTTGTTATTAAAACAATTTGGGCAATTTTAAAAATCTGGATTTTTGACCGAAGGAGACATTTTAACGAGGTGATAATTTCGCCCGGAATCTCGCTGGAGTTGGCCGGATTCCATCCGCTGGAAAAAGTCCAAATTGTGTCTCCATTAATCCTGCCCAATCAACAAAAGTCAACCAAACTTTGACTGCCTCTATCTTCCTCATCTGGACTCGGATAGGAGTGCCGTTCGCACCGTTGAAATTAGGGCGACGAGCACTTCGATCTGTTGTCAAGTTACTCGTCTTTCCACCACTTTGAATTTTGAGCCTTTTCCATGCCATTGGTGTCCAGAGATCCACCTAGATCATAGAGACTTCTCGTCTCTGAGCATCTAGTCTGATAATCTCAATCCCATGTCATCCACTTGGACGGTTGGGTCTTCCACTAAAAATGAATGTTTGTACATTGTGGGAACCACCAAATCTGAATCAGAGCCTCAAAACTTCTTTAGATTGGTCACCATAGGAGTGTCTATGGACTTGCAGTCAATCATGCCATATCTTTACAAAATCTCAATAGTATACTTTCCTTGACCAAGGTTGTAATGCATCAAATCTAGATCCTTCATTTCAAACTCAGAGGTCAACTCCCTTTGTCGACGAAGTAGGGCTTGGTTGCTTCTTCTATCACGAAAGCAAATCCACCTGCCACTGTTGCTCCCTCTATCACATGAGTCCTTTTTCCCCTGTCAGAAACAAGTCATATAAGAACAAGATGAATAGCGAATCAGCAAATATCCATCAATCCAAGAATACCATGCTTGAGGTATGTGCAAAGCTTGTTGATAAAATTAAAAAAAATGCAATTATCCATAACAGAGACCAATCTCGCCCTAAAATTAACATGGGATTAGAGCTGGGTTGAAGAAAAGTCATTGAGATCACTCCCTTGTAGACACCTATGTTGGAATTCATGGTCAAGCAGAGTGAAAGAGATGAAGATGTTAGAGACCTAAAAGAATGCTAGGGTTTGAAGGAAACCCTAGGAAGCCTTTGTTTTTGCAAATAGAAGCTAGGGTTTGAGAGAAACCCTAAGAGTGGCCTTGATATGGAAAAGGCTTGGTATGATTCAGAATTTTTCATGACATGATGTGGTCAGTTAGAAGCCATTCTGTTAATTTTAGATAACAATGGTATGTTCTATGCTTGAGAGCAATTTACTTCAATTTTACCTTATTAGCCCAATATGAATTTCCAGATTAGCAATCACATAAACATTGATAGTAAATGCAGAGAGAACATAAATAATAAGCAGAATACAAGCCAAGACAAGAGGACACAATATTTGGTGGATGCCAGGGAAAAACCCCAATGTGGGGAAAATCCTTTGATTAAATCTTCTTATTATTCTTCAAAAGTTCAATAGAGAGAGAGTACATCATACAAAATTTACTTGCCCAATCACTGTCAAAAGAATCCAATAGTGAACATGATGCCCTAACCAGAAAGTCAACGCTGGTCAAACCAACAAAAAATTGCTCCATATGAGCTTGGTCAATCCCAATCAACTTGGCCTCCAAAGACAGTCGAATCAACCGAAAACAGTCCTGAAAATATCAGTCAAACTCGGTCAACATTGCAGTCAAAGGTCTTGTGGTCAATCAGGTCAAACTGCTACAATTTCCTCGATTTTTGTGCCAGGAGATGTGGCCTCAAGAGATCGGATTTTCTACCTGAAAAACATAGTCAAAGGAGGAGATTTGACCCTCGGTCAACGCTGGTCAACGTCTCTGCAATTGGCCCAAAACAGATTTGCAATTTTCTGCTTGTAACTTCCAGTCAACCCAAGTCAACGCATGAAGAAAAAAGATGCTCCTTTTTGCTGTACGAACCAATGAGAAGAAGAGAGAGAAAGATGTGTTGATGGTGTGTCCAAATGAGGAAAAGGCCTCTCTTATTTATACACAACGTTGAGGATGAAGTGATGCATCTGTTGAGCTTCTTGAGCCTACATTAGACTGGAGCCGACCTTGACAATTGTCCATAGAAGAAATAAATTCATAATTCCATTTCTGCTTGTCAGAATGAGATGATCTTTAGATCAATCCTACACCTCTTGGAAGGAAGAATCCAACAAAAATATCATCTCCATCATATTAGCTGTCCAAGGTGGAGTTTGGCCCTCGTTGCCAATTTAAACACTCCCTCTCAACTAGGGAGAAATCCACCTGCCAAACCATCTGTCAATCTGTACCATCTCTGTCATCCTTGCTCTGCTGAACCATGAAGAAATAATGAAGAAGAAATGATCGAGAGTGAGTCACAAGACTTTGCCACTCTCCACTGGCCTGAAGTCAGTCTCAATTGATCCCAGATCAATATCAAACATCCTAGCATAGGGAGTACGACAGTACACGATGCGTCCATCAATAGTGCTATGGTCTCTATCTTCATTTCTCAACTCATTGGCCAGATGAGAGGTACTTCCCTTGAGTCTTTGACTACATGGGTAGGATGTATTGGTAGGAGAAGGTGAACCACTCATCTTGTTCATATCCCATAGGAGAAGGTGGACCATTCGTCCTGCTCATATCCCACAGGAGAAGGTGAACCACTCATCTTATGCATATACCAACCATCATGGGGTATCACAGGAGAAGGTGAACCACGCACCCTGTATATAGCGCACCACTAGGGGAAGGTGAACCACTCACCCTATGGTCGCTCATAGCTCCAAGAAGTACTCCAAGCCCCCCAGAGCTACCAAAGCTCAATATCCAACTCAAACGGGATCCTCATAAGAGCGTCTTTCCACGAATCCAAGTCGTTCACGGAAGGTTAAGAACTTGACCTTCCCTAGGGGCTTTGTAAGAATATCTGCGACCAGTCCCAATGTGATGGAGCCTTATTGCTCCCTGTTGTACCATATCCCGGATAAAGTGGTACCTGATATCAATATGCTTGGAGTGGTCATGAAACACAGGATTCTCAGAAAGATGAATCCCACTTTGGTTGTCCCAGTAGATCACGGTGGTATCCAGCACATGCCCAAATAACTCACTAAAGAGCTTCCTCAACCAAACAACTTCACAAGAGGCCATACTAGCAACAATATATTTGGCCTTGGCGATGCCCAAAGTAACCGATTTATGCTTCCTGCTCATCCAGGATATCGAAGCAGAACCTAGTGAGAAGCAACATCCCGATGTGCTCTTACGATCCACTACACTGCCAGCCCAGTGAGCAACAGAATAATCATGGAGCCCCAAATTCCCGACAATATATCTCAGTCCATGGGTGATTGTGCCCCGAAGATATCTCAATAGATTCTTGGCAGCAATCCAATGTATGTGATGAGGCTCGACCATAAATTGACTCAATGTATTAACTGCAAAGCATACGTCCAGACGGGAGTTCACTAAGAACATTAGGGCCCCCACGAGTTGATGATACTCAGAAGGATTTCCCAAATTGGGCACAACAACACTTCCACATAGCTTCTTGAAGTTGAGTTCCATCAGAATAGTCACGAACATACAGTCCACCATCCCAAATCTTTCAAGTAGCTTTACAATGTATTTTCCTTGAGAAGGGAAAATCTCACCTGGCTTTTGCCAGACCTTCAAGAATAGGAAGCAATGCATCAATCCTAAGTCCTTCATCTCGAATTCCGAAGCCAACTCCCTCTTGTATTGATAAATGAGAGGGTCTACACCTGTCAGAAAGAGATCGTCCACATAAAGTACCAAGATGAGAGGTCTATCATTTTCAACCTTAAAGTAAAGGTTTGGATCAACGTCACTTCTTGTAAATCCCAATTTCATCAGATAGCTATCAATCCTCTCATACCAAGTTCGGGGAGCTTGCTTCAACCCATAGAGGGCTTTTTTCAACCTGCATACATGTGTCTTTCGATCTTAAACTTTGAACCCTCAGGTTGTTCTACATAGACATCCTCCTTAAGTGAGCCATGCAAGAAGGCGATCTTGACATCCATTTGATGTAAATTCCATCCTGGAGAGGCGGCATGAGCAATGATCAAACGGATGGTGGTATATTGGGCAACTGGTGCAAATATCTCATCATAGTCCACACCTTCCTTTTGAGAGAAGCCTCGAGCAACAAGCTTGGCCTTGAACTTTTTAGCACTTCCATCAGCGCCATGCTTGATCTTGTAGAGCCATTTCGAGGTGACAACAGATTTGTCCTTGGGTCTAGGGACCACATCTCAAACATCATTTTTCATAATCGACTCATACTCTTCGTTCATAGCATCCTTCCAAATTTGGTGCTTCACAACTTCTTCGAATGTGCAAGGCTCAGTTTGAACAATGGTGCTCATGGCAGCTAGGTACCCTTGGTACCTATTCGACTTCTTACTTTCACGAAATGTCCCTCTTGCTGCAATATGTCTCTCTGCATCTTCGAGAGTGTCCCTCAGCCATGAGAGTCTCCTTTTTGAGGAGGAGGGCTCATGGGGAGGTGGATCAATGGGATCCATTGGTCATTCAGCATTGGGCATCAGCTCGTCCTTCGGTTCTTCCTGCTTTCCTATATCTTCTTCTTTGTCCTTCCTTGGAATAGGAAGGTCTTTAACTTTCCCAAGGGCAACATCTTCATCGAAGGTGACATCATGACTTATTTCCACTTCTCTTTGACCAGGGACATAGATTATATATGTCTTTGAAGTTTCACTATAGCCCACAAATGTTCCTTTCTTCCCGGATGCATCGAATTTGCTTCTCTTTTCTATAGCACATGAAAATATATGGGGCTACCAAAAATGCTAAAATGAGAAACATGATGTTTCTTACCGGTGAAAACTTCTGCTTGATATGGGCATCTATTTTGAACATACACAATAGTGTTGGCAGCTTCTCCCCATAGGAACTTCAGAAGGCCTTGATCATGAAGCATGGCATGGGTGGCTTTTATAATGGAACAAGTTTTTCTTTCAACAACTCCATTTTGCTCGGAAGTATACGCGGTAGTAGTCTCCCTCTTAATGCCAACTTCTCTACAATAGTCATTGAACTCATTTGATTCATATTCGGTCCTCAATATTTTGATTTTCTTCCCTGTTTGATTTTCAACCAAGGTTTTGAAAGAGCGGGACCATTGGAACATTTCGTCCTTCTTCTTCAAGAAATAAATCCAAGTTTTGCGATAGAAGTCATCCACAAAGATAACATAACACAAATATCCTCCCAAAGATGTCACGGGCAACATACCAGATAGATTAGAATGAACCAATTGCAAAATGTTGGTAGTCTTGCTGTCACTTGAGGCGAATGGTCCCCTTGTATGTTTTCCTTCGGCACAACCTTGACAAACACCTTCATGTTCTATTTTAAATTCAGGCATACTTGTCACCATCTTGTATTGGGTAGAGCCTTATAATGAAGATGAGCAAACCTTCAGTGCCATAATTCGGATTGAAGAGATGTGTTGAAGACATAACTCCTAGTGGAATTCCTCCAACTTGATATAGGCTGTCAACCCTGAATCCAAGAGTGAATGCTTCTTTGAAATTTCTTTTCCAAACACGTACCTTTCCATCAACGAATGAATGCTGAATGAACGTATCTTGTAGATGAATGATGTTGCCTTGATTCAATTGAAGAGTAACATTCCCAGTCCCTTTCACGGGATAAGTGGCATTGTCTCCAAGAACGATTTCCAGATTTCTATCAAATTTGAAAAAGCTTCTTTATACCCAGTAAAGTGCCTTGAGGCACCACTATCAATCAACCAATTACCCAAGGTATTTGACAGTGTTAAAATTGGCAACTAGGGCCAAACTCCATGTGGGTCACCTTATTCATGACTGATAATATTTTTCCTAGATTCCTCTCGCCGAGAGGTGTAGGATTTATCTAAAGATCATCCGATTCCAATAAGTATTTATGGAGATATGAATTTATTTTGATTATTGACAAATTATCAAAGTTGGCCAGCAACTTATGTAGGCTCAGACGCCCAACAGACACATCTATTCACTTTCAACGTTTGGATATAAATACAGGATGACTCCTCATTTGGTCACTCAGTACTCATCATCTCTCTCTCTCTCTCTTGCGCAGAAAGGCTCTCTCTTTCACCTGAGCCGAAATAGGTCGTTCGAAGTCTTGGACTGGTACACGACGAAGTCTTGGACTGATGCACAACGAAGTCTTGAATTGGTGTACGACGAAGTCTTGAATTGGTGTACGGCGAAGTCTTGGCTCTTTTTTTGTTGATTGTTTAAATGTTCTATTTGCACTTTACTTCATGTACATGTGATTGCTAATCTGTGGATAATAATAAAAGAAAGATAAGTAAATTGCTCTAAGCCTAGAACATACCATAACTTAACATGGTATCAGAGTTGAGGTGAAGGCAAAGCCTAAGCAAGAGCAAGAGCAATCACCAAAGAGAAGGTTGGCAAGGCTATCTGAAAGAAATCACGGGGTCCTCAACACACTTCCCTGCTGAAGACAAACTCCGTGAGAAGTCTGACTATCACGGATGGAAGATGTCTCTCGATCTAACATTAGAAGAAAAGGAAGTGTTGGACCTTGTGAGAGGCGGAATTGTTGAGCCTCCATCAAATGCATCTGCTGCTGCTAGGGACAAATGGACCAAGGGAGAAGTCAAAGCAAAGAAGATCATCCGGGACTCTATCGACAGATGCTTGGTGGCCTATGTTTCTGAGCTGAACACCTCGAAGGAAATCTATGATAGACTGGTGAGTTTATTTAAAGTTAATGATGCAAATCAAGTCTTATTTCTTAGAAATAAGCTAAAGGAAATTAAGAAGGGCAAAGATGAGAGTATGCAAGCATACTTCTTAAGAATCACCGAGATCAAGAACGATCTCCTATCTATTGGGGAAGTAATTCTTGACAGGGAAATGACACTCAACACTCTTGGAGGACTACCATCTGAATGGTATATATTCAGGACTACTCTTCTCAACAATAACGTAATTCCTGGATTTGAGGAATTAATGGCCAGATGCATTCAAGAAGAAACAAAGATGGAAGAGCAAGAAATACCCATACTTAAAGGTCATCCCTCTGCCTTTTCTTCTCATACTAAAAGAAGAAACAATTCCGGGGCTAAATTCAAAGGAAAGGCTGGACCAAAGGGTGGAAGAAAATGACGATGTTACAATTGCAATAAAACTGGTAAGTATGCAAAGGAGAGCCCTGATAATAGGGACTCACATCGGGACGATGATCATAATCCCTTTGAAAGCAATCAAAGGAATGGCGAGTCAAATGGAAGAGGTAAAAGAAGTGTCGGAAATCAAGGAAGAGGACAACCATTCAAGAAGGCAAGAAGTTCTAGGTATGAATCTAACACTGTTGACAATAAGCAAGATGAATATTATCTACCAGTTGCTCTATCTACCACTGCTCCCCCGGACTCGCTGAGAAATTGGCTTATTGATAGTGGTGCCTCAAGGCACTTCACTAGTTATAAAGAAGCTCTCTATAATCTGGTAGAGAAAGAAACCAACCTGGAAATTGTTCTTGGAGACAATTCAAATATCCCGTGAAAGGCGTAGGAAATGTCACTCTTCAACTAAATCAGGGTAATACCATCCACTTACAAGATGTATTATATGTACCCGATCTAAAAAAGAACCTGGTGTCCATTTCGGCAATGGAAGACAAAGGCTACGAGGTGGCTTTTAGTGATGGCAAGTACGTGAATGGAAAAAGAACTTTAAAGATGCTTTTACTCTTGGGTTTCGAGTTGATTCATTGTATCAGGTCAGAGGAAGTCCGTTGGGTGTCATGACTTGTGACACATCTCTTCAGTCCAAATTATGGCATCAGAGGTTTGCTCACCTTCATTATAAAGCTCTACTTGATCTAAGAAAAATGGTAACTGGGATGCTCGAGTTTAGATTAGAGCATGAAAGTGTACGCCTAGGATTTGCCAAAGGGAATCTCAAAAGGGGACCATTCCCCTCAAGCCAAAGCAAGACCTACAATATATTGCAGTTGGTTCACTCAGACATATCTGTTATGATGCCTGTGAACTCTTTGGGAGGATATTTATATTACTCACTTTTACGAATGATTATTCTCGCAAGACTCAGATATATTTCTTGAAAAAGAAGAATGAAGTGTTCTCCTGGTTTCGACACTTCAAAGCCTTGATCGAGAATCAAACCGAAAAGAAGATCAAGATCCTAAGGACTGATAATGGGACTGAATATGAATCCAATGAGTTTCATGACTTTTGCAAAGAGGCTGGCATTAAGAGGGAGACCACTACACCCTATACTCCTGAGCAGAATGGTGTGGCGGAAAGGAAGAACCGTACGATTGTGGAAGCTGTTCGTGCTATGCTCCATGATCAAAGACTTCCGAAGTTTCTATGGGCCGAAGCTGCGAACACTGCCGTATATGTACAAAACCGATGCCCTCATCAAGCATTGGGTTCCAAAACTCTGAAGAAATGTTCACCGCTAGTCAAAGGGAAGTCGAGATTAGTCATGATGTCACCTTTAACGAAGATATGGCCCTTAGCAAGGTGGAAAATCTTCCTACTTTCAGGAGCACTCAAGACGCTGACACCAGGGAACTGAAAGAAAAAGAAGAGGAGACAATGCCCGATGTGGAAGAACTCCTGGATCTTATTGATCTTCTTCCGCCTGAGCCCTCCTCTTCAAGGAAGAGGCCTTCATGGCTTAGGGGGACACTTGATGATGCTGAAGGACACACAACACCCTGAGGAACTTTCTGTGAAAGTAAGAAACCGAACAGGTATCAGGGATACCTGACTATCATGAGGACGAACATCCAAAATGAGCCTTCATCATTCACAAATGCCATCAAGCATCAAGTATGGAAGGATGCTATGACCAAAGAATATGAGTCTATTATGAAGAACGATGTCTGGGATGTAGTCCCCAGACCCCGGACAAGGCAGTTGTTACTTCAAAATGGCTTTACAAGATAAAGCATGCAGTTGATGGAAGTGCGGAAAAGTATGAGGCTCGTTTTGTCTCTCGTGGCTTCTCCCAGAAGGAAGGTATAGAATATGACGAGATATTTGCACTTGTTGCCTGATATACCACCATCCGCTCGATCATAGCCCTTGCTGCTTCGCAAGGATGGAACCTACATCAGATGGATGTCAAGATTGCGTTCTTACATGGTTCGATCAAAGAAGAAGTCTATGTGGAGCAACTTGAAGGATTTGAGATTCATGATTGAGAATCTCATGTGTGCAGGTTGAAGAAGGCCCTCTATGGGCTAAGGCAAGCACCTCGAGCATGGTATGGGAGGATCGATAGCTACTTGATATAGCTGGGATTCACTAGGAGTGAAGCCGACCCCAACCTTTACTTTAAGGTTATAGATGACAAGCCTCTCATACTGGTGCTATATGTTGACGACCTCTTTCTAACAGGTGCAACCCCTCTCATTCATGGATGTAAGAGGGAGTTGGCTTCTAAGTTCGAGATGAAAGACCTAGGACTTATGCACTATTTCCTAGGACTGGAAGTCTGGTAGAAACCAGGGGAGATTTTCCTATCTGAAGGAAAATATGTGGTGAAGATATTGGAGAGATTCGGCATGGTGCACTGCAAGCCCATAACCACCTCGATGGAGCTTGACTTCAAGAAGTTAAGCGGTAGTGCTGCTGGACTTGTTTTACGAAATATCACCGAGTATCGTCAACTCGTCGTAGCATTGATGTTCCTAGTGAACTCCCGTCCAGATATATGCTTTGTAGTCAACACGTTGAGTCAACACATGGTTGAACCTCACCACATACATTGGATTGGTGCCAAGAATCTGCTAAGATATCTTCGTGGCACAATTACTTATGGGTTAAGATACACTGCAGGAAATGTGAGACTACTTGGATATACTGATGCTGATTGGACAGACAATGTGGTTGACTGTAAGAGCACTTCCGGGTGCTGTTTCTCCTTGGGATCTGCTTCGATATCCTGGATGAGTAGGAAGCTGAAGTTTGTGGCTTTGAGCACCGTTGAGGCAGAGTACATTGCTGCTAGCATGGCCTCCTGTGAGGCCATCTGGTTACGAAAGCTCTTCAGTGAGCTGTTTGGATTTACATTGGATACCACCGTGATCCTATGTGACAACCAGAGTGGGATTTGTTTATCAGAGAATCCCGTATTCCATGATCGCTCCAAGCATATCGATATCACGTACCACTATATTTGTGACATGGTGTGGTGGGGAACTATAAGGCTCTAACATATCGGTACAGATGAACAGGTCATCGACATTTTGACAAAGCCCCTAGGAAAGGTCAAATTTCAGACTTTTCGAGAATGACTTGGAGTCGTTCAAAGACTCTCTTTTGAGGTTTAAGTATGATGTACTGAGCTCTGGGAGCTCCAGGGGGGTGCGGGGTACTTCTTGGAGCAACATATGACCACAGGGTAACTCATCATCCCCTGTTGGTGCACTTTATACAGGGTAAAAGGTTCAACCTTCCCCTGACACCCCATGGCGACTATGGAATAGGATGATTAGTTCTCCTGTGGGCCAGGATGATTCCTTCTCCATGGCGATTATGGAACAAGATGGTTTGTTCCCATGTAGGCCAGGATGATTAGTTCTCCGTGGCATCCACTGGACACGATGATTCGTTCTCCTGTGGACAGGATGATTAGTTCTCCTGTCGAGGCATCCTACCCATGCAGTCTGGGACTCATGGGAAGTACCTCTCATCTGATCAATGAGCAGGGAAATGAGGATAGGGACCATAGTAGTTCTATTGATGGATGCATCGTTGTATCTACCATACTCCCTATGCTAGGATGACCTCCATTGATCTAGGATCAATGATACTGGTTTGGGACCAGTGAGAGTGGTACATCCTCTGACACTGATTTCGGGTCAGTAGAGCACTGGTTTGGGACCAATGAAAGTGGTACACACTCCAGACCGACTTTGGTTCAGTGGAGGATGGTATGAGACATCTTCGATCACTTCTTCTTCATAGTTCGAGCAGAGTAGAACAGAACAGAACAAAGCAGAGCAGAGCAGAGGAGGGGTCAAGCTGTACAAGGAAGTGCATTTGATGGATGGGCAGTAAAGACGGTCAGATGAATTGCAAATGGAGTTCTCCCTAGTTGAGAGGGAGTGTTAAAATTGGCAATTAGGGCCAAATTCCATGTGGGTCACCTTATTCATGGCTGATAATATTATTCCTAGATTCCTCTCGTCGAGAGGTGTAGGATTGATCTAAAGATCATTCGATTCCGATAAGTATTTATGGAGATATGAATTTATTTTGATTATTGACAAATTATCAAAGTCGGCCAGCAACTTATGTAGGTTCAAACACCCAACAGACACATCTGTTCACCTTCAATGTTTGGATATAAATACAGGATGACTCCTCCTCATTTGGTCACTCACTACTCATCATATCTCTATCTCTCCTATGCAGAAAAAGAGTCTCTTCTCTCTCTTGCACAGAAAGGCTCTTTCTCTCACTCGAGCCAAAACAGGTCGTTCGAAGTCTTGGACTGGTGCATAGCGACGTCTTGGATTGGTGCACGGCGAAGTCTTGGACTGGTGCACGGTGAAGTCTTGGACTGATACACGACGAAGTCTTGAACTGGTGCAAAACAAAGTCTTGGCTTGTTTTCTGTTGATCGTTTAAATGTTCTATCTGCACTTTACTTCATGTACATGTGATTGCTAATCTGTGGATAATAATAAAAGAAAGATAAGGAAACTGCTCTAAGCCTAGAACATACCATAACTTAACAGAGAGAGAGGCAGTAGAGAGGGCAGATATAAGATAAATTTATTTTTGCTTGTTATCTAGATTCTACAACATTAAATTCATCATACCTGGAGTTTCTTGAACTTTTGGGAGGTCGACCATTTCCATATTGAGCAGTGGGAACACTCCTTTTTCCTTTGTTGTTGAACCTGCCATTCCTTTGATTGTTGTTGCCCCTGAAATTGTTGCGGTTGTTGTTGTTATCATCATCTAGAGGTGTATCCCTTTTATTAGGACACTCCCTAGCATAGTGGCCAAACCTGTTACAATTGAAACATCTTCCCTTTCTTTCATCTTTGAATCCCTGTCTTCTGTGACCTTGCTTCTTTGAACCTACATTGTTCTTCTTTTTAGCATGAGTGGAGAATGCAGTAGGATCATTCCTATTTGAAGGCATGTCTCTCTCCATCATCCTCGTCTCTTCTTGAGTACATCTAGTCAACTATTCATCAAAACTTGGAATCCGGTCATTGTTGAGGATAGCAGTGTTGAACACATCCCATTCACGAGGGAGACCTCCAAGGGTAATGAGAGTGAGCTCCTTGTCAGCTATAACTTCTCCAATAGATAGAAGATCATTTTTTATTTCGGTGATCCTCATGAAATAGGATTGGATATCTTCTCCTCTTCCCTTCTTTATGTCCTTCAACTCGTTCTTGAGAAAGAGGACTTGGTTTGCATTGCTAGCTTTAAACATGCTAACCAACTTGTCATACATCTCCTTAGATGTGCCCAGATCAGAGATGTAAGCAACTAAATGTTTGTGAGTAGAATCCCTGATGATCTTGGCTTTGACCTCACCTTTCTTGTACTTTGTCTTATTGGCAACGGGTGCATTTCAAGGAGGTTCAACAATCTTTCCTTGCACATAGTCCATAACATCATGCAATTCCAAAGTTAAGTCAAGAGACATCTTCCATGCATGATAATCAAAATTATCATTGAGCTTGTCATCAGATTTGAAGTAAGATGAGGAGGCCATTGAATCTTGTCCTTGTCCAAAAAATTTCACTGATTGCTTTTCTCACTCTTGCTTGGGATTTGTCTTCACCTCTGCTCTGATTCCATGTTAATTTTTGATAACAATGGTATGTTCTATGCTTTAGAGCAATTTACTTCAATTTTACCTTATTAGCCCAATATCAATTTCCAGATTAGCAATCACATAAACATTGATAGTAAATGCAGTTATAACATAAACAATAAGTAGAAGACAAGCCAAGACAAGAGGACACAATATTTGGCGGATGCCAGGGAAAAACCCCAATGTGGGAAACCCTTTGATCAAATCTTCTTATTATTCTTCAAAAGTTCAGTAGAGATAGAGAGTACATCATACAAAATTTACTTGCCCAATCACTGTCAAAACAATCCAGCAATGAACATGATGCCCTAACCAGAAAGTCAACGCTGGTCAAACTAGCAAAAAAACTCCTCCAAATGAGCTTGGTCAAATCGAGTCAACTCGGCCTCCAAAGACAGTTTGAATAAGCCCAAAATAGTCCTGAAAATCTCGGTCAAACTTGGTCGACTCAAGTCAACAATGCGGTCAAAGGTCCTACGGTCAACGCAGGTCAAACTGTTGCAATTTCCTCTATTTATGTGCTAGGAGATACGACCTCAAGAGATCAGATTTTCTACTTGAAAAGCACAGTCAAAGGAGGAGATTTGACCCTCTGTTAACACTGGTCAACGTCCCTGCAATTGGCCCAAAACAGATCTGCGATTTCTGCTTGTAGTTTCCAGTCAACCCAAGTCAACACATGAAGAAAAGAGATGCTGCTTTTGCTGTACAAACCAATGAGAATAAGAGAGAGAAAGATGTGTTGATGGTGTGTCCGAATGAGGAAAATGCCTCTCCTATTTATACACAACGTTGAGGATGAAGTGACACATTTGTTGGGCTTCTTGAGCATACATTAGACCGGAGCCAACCTTGACAATTTGTCCATAGAAGAAATAAATTTATAATTCCATTTTTGCTTGTCAGAATGAGATGATCTTTAGATCAATCATGCACCTCTCAGAAAGAGGAATCCAATAAAAATATAATCTCCATCATATGAGCTGTCCAAGGTGGAGTTTGTCCCTAGTTGCCAATTTTAACACATTCAATTATTCAAGTACCTATGACAGGGTTAGAGAAACCCTAGATGGACTTGACTTCTACCCAATAGGAGATGATATGATGCAGATCCAATACGTTGAGAAGTTGGGCTTGACTACTGATAAAAGGGATATATACAAGTGGTGCTCAAGAGGGTACATTTCTTCTGAAGACAACATTGACATATGGTTGATGGATAGTGGTGACTCATGGAGGCAGGATCAAGAGGGAGCTGATAGCTTCCTACAACCCTTATCAAAGATAAGTACTTTCAAGTCTCATGTTATTTCTTTGTGAAATTGCTCTTGTTTAAATTTATCGTTTTAGACTATTGCCTATTCTTCTTGCATGAGTATCTGAATGCTTCTAACTTCTTGGATGAGGATGTGATCAAGGAAAACAAAATCCATCTTGAGGATCAACATGATGTCGAGTAATGCAGGAAGAGTTAGCTCCTAAAGGGAGCTAGTGTTGGAACATGAAGAAACCACTATCATATCTAGAAAAGAAAGCAATTTCACCTCATCATTAGGTACAATTTCATTATGTTTATTTATTTTTCTATTATTGCTCTTGCTCTTATTCTGGGGTTAATAGGTACATCAAATGGATGTAAGGACCAAGTTCTCAATATTGAGGTTGAGGAGGATGTAAAACCACCCCATGATTAGAGTGGCAATGGACAAGAGCCCAAACCTCAGAGAAAGGATTGCAATCTCCTAGTTTAATGTCTATGAGGCTTCCTATCTAGAGGGAGCAAACTGGCATGTAACGATGAAATATTCTAAAGATAAGGAGAAGATGAGAAGCAATATTTCCTTTTTGCAAGGACCATTCCAGATGACAAAATGCAGTAGTGTCAGATTCTTTCGCATATTAAGATCGACAATGATAAGGAATATGCTCTCAGAAGGAGAGGACTATGATGAGAGTGTAGCTCATATTGCTAGATGCACTATTACCAAATGTATGCGAAGTTGGCTTCCTCCATGATGTACTTAAGGAAGAAGCATACTTGGAGCTACCTCAGGGCTTTAAGGTACACGAGTAGGAGACTCATGATTGTGGATTGAAGCAAGTCCTCGGGGCTTGCTATGCTTAGATTGATGGACATTTGATGCGGACACCAACCTTTATTCAAGGTTGTAGGTATATTTTTGATATTTGGTTTTACATGCTAATAATTTATTTATGACAGAATCAGTGCCAGAAGGAGTTGACCTTTGAGCCCATAGTGATCCACTTCTCGAAGTATAACGAGAGAGATGATGAGGACTTTCATGACAAAGAAAGTATGCTGTCGAAGAATTGGCATGATAAATTTCACTGAAGAAATTGAGAAAATCCTCTTCAGATATAGATTTGGTGGATCCCACGATGACCCACTGGCCTAATGGATCCTTGCTTTGCAGCATGTTCTCTGACCTTGTTCATGTATATTAGAATGCTGCAAAGCTGGTATTGAGATACTAGATGATGCAGTCATTCATGGACTGAGATACATTGTCGGAGACTTGATGGATACATCGATGTTGATTGGGCTAGAAATGTCGTTTACAGGAAGAGCACATCTGGGTGTTGCTTTAGCTTGGGCTCTGCCATGATTTCTTGGATGAGCCAGGATCAAAGGTCTATTTCTTTGAGTACAAAAGGGGATGAGTACATTACTGCTAGCATGGCTAGCTGCGAGGCAGTGTGGTTGAGAAAGCTCTTTGGAGAGTTGCTTGAATAAGTGTTAGACATGATTGTGATATATTGCGACAATAAGAGTGGGATCCGACTTTTAGAGAATCCCATGTTTCATGACCAGTCCAAGCACATTGAGATTAGATATATCACTATATCCAGGATATGGTGCACAGAGGGAGTAATGGGGCTCCAACGATGATTTGTTATGGAATTGAAGTAGTGAGGCTTTAACTGATAAGTAAGTCGTTGATGTTCTCTCCAAGCCATTCATATTCTTTAGAGAGCAACTTGTATTGGTGGATGTGACCCTTCTGAGAAGGAATCACGACTGATCAAGAACACTGATCTATGCTCTTCCTCCTTGTTTGAGCTCCGGGGGGGGGGGGGGGGGGGGAATGGTGTCAGAGAGACAATAGGATGTGTCTAATCCTTGCCAAAAATGGTAGGTGGTGTCTCCCTTGTTGTCACAGTAGGATGTGTCTGATCCTTACCAGCAAGGGTAAGTGGTATCTCCCCTACTATCGAGTATACCCTAGTATGCATCCTACCCACAAGTCGGGCTTGTTGGGATTGCCACTGATTTGGCCAATGCGTGAGGAGACTTGGGACGTGTCTGATCCTTACCTCTCATGGTAAGTGGTATCTTCCCCAGGTGACTTGGGACGTGCGTGTTAAAATTGGCAACCAGGGTAAAACTTCATGTGGGTCATCTTATTCATGGTCGATAATATTTTTATTAGATTCCTCTCGTCGAGAGGTGTAGGATTGATATAAAGATCATCCGATTCCGATAAGTATTCATGGAGATATGAATTTATTTTGATTATGGAATTATTATCAAGCTGACCTACAACTCATGTAGGCTCAAAAGCCCAACAATCACATCTATTCAAACACCAACGTTGTGTATAAATATAGGAGGACTTTTCCTCATTTGGACACACTCATCTCATCACATCTCTCTCTCTCTCTATTGCGCAGAAAAGAGTCTCTCCTCTATTGTGTAGAAAAGGGTCTCTCTCACACATGTGAAGTCGGAAGCTGTTGAACCTAAAGTTGCAATTGCAGATCCAAAGTTTGACCAGCGTTGACCATCAGATCTCCTCAGAACTGCGCTGTAGGTCCATCTGGATCTCTTTTGAAAGCCGCATCTTTTGGTGGTGGAATCAAGTTAATCTGACGGACCGTTTACAAGATATCGACTGCCCTAGTTTGAAGGAAGTTGCAACTGCAGAAGTGAAGTTTGACATGCGTGGACCAGAAGATCTCCTCATCTGAACTATGCTGTAGGTTCATCTAAACCTCCTCTGGAAGCCGCAACTTTTGGTGGTGGAATCAAGTCGATCCGACGGTCAGTTTGTGAGATATCGTCTGCCCTAGTTTGATGATGAAGCTGCTAATGCTGATGTTGCTGATCTAGGGTTTGCTAGTGCTGATATAAATCAGATTTATTGTACTATTTCTCTCTGCTGAATAATTGAAGATAAAAGAAGATTTGATCAAAGGGTTTCCCCACACATTGTGGGGTTTGTCCTTGGCTAGCCACCACATCTTGTGTCTCTTGTCTTGGCTTGTTTTCTATCGATCGTTTAATGTTCTATCTGCACTTTACTTTATGTACATGTGTTGCTAATCTGTGGAATATAATAAGAAAAGAAGTAAACTATTATAAGCATAGAACATACCATAACTTAACATGGTATCAGCGCTGAGGTGAAGACAAAGACCGAGCAAGAGCAAGAGCAATCACCGAAGAGAAGATTGGCAAGGCTATCTTAAAAGAACTATTGGGTCCTCGCCACTCTTTCCTACCGAAGGCAAGCTCCATGAGAAAGCTGACTATCACGGATGGAAGATGTCTATCGATCTAACCCTAGAAGATCAAGGAGTGTTGGACTATGTAAGAGGCAATATTGTTGAGCCTCCATCAAATGCATCCGCTGCTGCCTGGAACAAATGGAAAACCGGAGAAGTCAAAACAAAGAAGATCATTTGGGAGAACCAGAGAAGTCTATCTGGGAAAATCGGAGAAGCCTATCGACAAGCACTTGGTGGCCTACATCTCTGACCTGAACACCTCCAAGGAAATCTACGATAGACTGGTGAGTTTATTTAAAGTTAATGATGCAAATCAAGTTTTGTTTCTTAGAAATAAGCTGAAGGAAATCAAGAAGGGTAAAGATGAGAGTATGCAAGCATACTTCTTAAGAATCACCGAGATCAAGAACGATCTCCTATCTATTGGGGAGACTATTACTAACAGAGAAATGGCACTCACGACTCTTGGAGGATTACCGTCCAAATGGTACGTGTTCAGGACTACTTTTCTGAACAATAATGTAACTCCTGGTTTCAAAAAATTAATGGCTAGATGCATTCAAGAAGAAACAAGGGTAGAAGAGTAAGAAATGCCCTTGCCTAAAGGTCCTCCTGTTGCGTTTTCTTCTCATGCTAAGAAAAGAAATAATTTCGGGACTAAGTCAAAAGGAAAGGCTAGTCCTAAGGGTGGAAGAAAAGGACAATGTTACATCTGCGATAAAGCAAGTCACTATGCAAGGGAGTGCCCTGATAGAAAGGACTCACACCAGGACAATGATCAAAATCCCTTTGATGGCAATCAAAGGAATGACAAATTCAATAGTAAAGGTAAGAGGAGAGCTCGAAATCAAGGAAGAGGAAAACTATTCAAGAAGTCTAGAAATTCTAAGATGTATTAAAAGCACCTGACCTCAAAAACAACTTGGTATCCATCTCGGCAATGGAAGACAAAGGCTACAAGGTAACCTTCAGCGATGACAAGGTACGTATATGAAAAAAATAATGTTAAAGATGCCTTTACTCTTGGGTTTCGTGTTGATTCATTATATCAGGTCGATGGAAGTCCGTTAGGTGTCATATCTTATGACACATCTCTTCAGTCCAAACTTTGGCATCAGAGGTTTGCCCACCTTCATTATAAAGCTCTACCCGGTGTAAGACAAATGGTGACAGGGATGCCCGAATTTCGAGTAGAGAAAGGAGGTGTATGTCCAGGATGTGCCGAAGGAAAGCTCAAAAGGGGACCATTCCCCTCAAGCGAAAGCAAGACCTCCGATATATTACAGTTGGTTCACTCAGGCATATCTGAGGCTGGCATTAAGAGGGAGACTACTACACCACATACTCCTGAGCAGGATGGATATGGCGGGAAAGGA